>JAHZNE010002444.1:0-34003 GCA_027744055.1 Callyntrura sp. NNG-2020
TGTGTGTGTGTGTGTGTGTGTGTGTGTGTACGTTGTTATTTTATGAATGGCTGTACAGAAAGAAAGGAGAAAGGGTTATGAATCGATGATGGACTTGACTTAAAAAATTCAGCAGCATTGGCCATCCTATGAGGGTATTGTTTAAGAATGGTTGTTACGCTGTATTGCTTACTACTAGGGCTAGTGAGGATGACGATGATGTTGCATAATAAACAGCACATAATACACTCTGTTGAACGTTGTTACAATAACAGCAGCACAATAATACGACAATAAAAAATTAATAATTGTTTGCTCAGCTCACTGACTTATTGTACTAAGGAGGTGCAGTAGTAGTACGGTAATAATAGGGTAGGATGGTAGGGAGTGGCTTCTAAATTCCAAGTTTATTACGATAAAATCAACTACAATGGCGATGTAGGAACACCAATATACACATTGTGCTCCTTATCAGCGTCGTCGACAAGCTTAGATAATGGAGAAACAAAGGCGACGACGAGGGAGAGGGATAATTACACCAAATTATAATATGTAATAACAGTTTAATCGGCTTTTTGTATAAATTGATGATTTTCAAGAGTACTTGTAATTTATATCAATAAAATGATTATAGCTACCTACCTACGTAAAAGGTCTCTATGAAGGAGTGTAGGTGGTGCATGAGGTGGGTACAGACGCGTAAAATAGGTATTTCAGGTTCAGGTTTGTTAGAAGTGTCTTCGGACCTTCTGAGTCTTGGTCGTCGTCAATTGTTCAAAATACATTGTTGCCCCTGTCATGTTTTCTATTGTAGGAGCATTGTTAAATCCCCTGAGATTTTGTGCGCAGAGGTATTACATGGAAAATTTGCAGTTGTTGCTGCTGATTTAGCATTTTTTCAATAAACGGGGACAATGCTACAAAAATGATTATGGGATTATTATCAATACCTTTAATTTGACTTGACACAATTTTTATCTCTTCATATAGCAATATCAACGCACCACTACACGAGGTCTGTGTGATATTTTATAGATTTAAGCAGACTTCTCACCTGATTTGAAGAATTTTTGTGCTAGTTGTAATACAAAATGTACCATGTAAGTGCCACAATTAATCCTCTGTTGCGGCTACTACACTATCTACCCTTCTGGTACACAATTACACACGACGACTCTCAGCTGTCATTATAATTGTATGATCCTTTAACGCTAATTTGACGGCCAAGAGAGAATTATGCGGTGGGAGAGGGAGACAAAGATGAAAAGACACACACAAACGCAGGAGAAGAAGGTGCGGATTTTTTTTGTGTGTGGACTGTGTACTTTGTCTGTATTACAAAAGTCTCACGCATTTTTTTCGCGATAATTATTATCTCAAAGTCTCAGTACTTAGACTAGTCAGTACCTTCCACTAAAAAGTGCAACGCAGAGAACACAGTGTAACACTATAATCATTATCAGGGGCGAAACAAGAGCGGCTTTTTGATTACTAAGAGGTGTTGTGTGTTTAGTAAGGTAGGTGACAATTTAGATCCTAAATATATGGGAAGGTCACTTGATTTCAAGTCCATTGTTAACAAAATAAGAACAACATCAACGTTTCACATTATTAATTTGCGCATATGTGTACGATACTGCAAGCAATCTTACGTTAATAATTGTAGATTACTTCAATACTGCATATTGCTAAAATAAATCTTAAATATTCCAATTATATTTATTAGCCGTTTGATAATAGATCTGTAAAGATGCGATATGAAATGGACGAAAGTTAACAAACTCCTTACTTTAATTCTGCATTAATTTGTGCAAGGACTTTTCCATGCAATAATACTAGTGTTTTTTTGTCGTGAATGAGATGTTTATCCGTGGACATATAGATGATGCATTCAACACGTGTAAGCTCGGCATAATTTGAACGGAAATAAAGTAATATAAAGCCATTTAATTTGAGGAGATAGTATAGGTATATTTGAAGGATTAGTTGAGTAAATTCTCAAAGCCGAAAATAAATTCTGCCAGAACAAAGAGTTTGACGTGGTTTTTAAAAACTATTTTATCCGAAACAGCAAATAGGTACAATTTTTTATGAATTGCCCATGAACTATAATCATTATCCATAAAAAAGTTTTTCTACTTAAATTGTGCCCTCTTTCCAAAGTAAATTAACCCTCCTCGTGATTGGGCTAACGAGAATCTCAAAAAAGAAAGAAATGAACCACAGGCAATTAAAGATCAATTTTCAGCGTTTACTTATCTTGAAATTCTCTTGAAAAGTCAAACAAAACTCACGGTTTTCTGCCAAACTTTAAATATAAATATGCTATCTTATCAAAAACAGACAAACTTTTTTTGTTGTCATTTGTTTATGTTATCGAAGGACTCCACGAAGAAAATCTTTGTAACCTCTCTTTGTACAAGGTCAAAATCAATCAAGATGTCTACTCTCCTGTCCACCACCTGTCATGTATTTTTTCCATGTAATATTATTAATAAAGCCATTAAACTGCCTTTATAACACACATATTATTGCTCATTTGCAATATTAGCAACAGTCCTACTTTTTCTTAATTTTTACAACTAAATATTTGTTTTTTCCCTTCATTAATGATTACTATCATCAATTTTTTCTTAATAACATGACATTTACGGTTGCAACATCAAGATAAATCAGCATCATCATCATCGCATCAGCAACAACATCAGCCAAAATGTAACGTCATATATTCACTGCACACCAAGTTCTACCTACTGACAACCTGCCAATCTGTGGCTACCATCTCTCTCTCTCTCCATCCATATTTTTTACAATTTGAAACAAAAAATGCAACCATTTTCTAGTACCCTAACTAACATATTACGCATTACAGTGTTACTGCACGTATTATGCAGTTTTTGAGAGGGAGAGAGGAACAAAAAATAGATACGCTGTATTATATCTTAATATTACATCACACAACACAACACACATTTTTTACCTTGAGCTCCTCTTCATTTTTTTCTCCTTTTCTTGGTTATTGGTCGTAAATAATCGTCAACGTCATTTGGTCATCATTCGTATCGTAACTATTCATCCTTTTACACAAACAGCAAAATACGCGTAAAAAAGAACAAAAACAAGGACCAATTTAATTTTGTGCAGTACAACAACAGCAAATAAAACTCTACTCCATACGACGACGTAAAACACACACGAGCAATAAACTGCGACATTCTCATAATATTTTTTGCACAGGCATAAAATTTTCAGGTAGTTTCCATTTTTTTCTTAGGGACGACACCATCCTTTCTCCTGTACACCGTAAAACCTCAAAAGGAAACCCAGAAACCTCGCGTGTGTTAAAAAAACAAAGGTGTCTACATTTTCGAACGGAAACGGTCTTTCTTACAAATTAGCGGTGAGGGTTGTCTTAAAGACTTTTACGGTTATGCAAGTAAGAAGTAAGTGCATCGTGTATCTTGCATCATATATGACACATATTGTGATGCCCATGCATCCCTTGTTATTACAGGGGCATTTTTTGCTTGTAAAAAAATTTAAAAACGTTCTCCATTTTTTCAACACACCAGCAACGCCATCCACTAAGAATAGGTATTAAACACGCTGTTGATACATATTTTTAGGGACGTGCCAACCGTAAAAATTAATTATCCTTTTAAAAAGATGCAATATAGAATCGTTGCATTGCATTATTGCAACACAGTAGCAGTGTCCTTAATTGCACTAAATATTATCATGGTAGCTCTTCTAAAGTAAATGGCTTAGTAAAAACTGACAGCACCCGTAATTACTTCTTGTCATAAAACCATATAATTGCGCGGACAAATTGTCATTTGAGAGATGCAACCAAGATATATACACAAAACGAACAAAAAATGGAAGCATCAGAAAAAAAAACAAGGAGCAACAAATTGCTACCTTTTTCCCCTCCCCCCTTTTCGAAACACCTTGAGTATGTCGCCTAAAGCTGTGTTGCATCTCGTTTCCTCCACGTGTGCATTTTTATTTATTTATTGCATATACTGTGCTCCACATAATGTCCTCCTCTATACATATCAGTAACGAAACACCACGAAAAACACGCCGTAATTATTTACCTTTTTTACCATAAATTGTACCTTTAGTGTCTTCCAAAGTCCTCAAAAGCTCCCTTCCAACCCCGCCCCAACGACTGTAGCAACCGGCAAAAGGGGTAATTAGCAGTCCTTCTCTATTTATTGTTTGTATTAAAACTTCCTCTTTTGCGAATTCATCTTTTCAAAATTATTATCATTATCCCCCGCACTTTACAAGTACTCGCTGCAGTTTTATTTTTAACAGGTGCTGTCCTCAGAGCAAGAAGAGGTAACGTTTGTTTGCGGATGGACATGGTGTAAATTCACAGGTACTCCCATTTTCCCATTTTTCATTCTCATCATCGCCATCATCCATTTTTGCCCCAGCATAAATAACAATCATATTATTCAAAATATGTGAGAGAAATGAATTTGCATGTCATTTTTACTTTTGTTTTCAAAAAAACCCAACCCTCAGACAGACCATAATGCACCTTGTTTTTTTATGTAATCCACCACACGTACCTACTACTGCATTATCATCCCGTGTAATTGTCATGCGTATTATGACAGCAATAACAGCATTAATGGCTACCAGAAACAAAATAAAATTTTATACACTCCTGTTTACACACATGTGTTTACACTCAACAAGCTTTAACAATGTTTCCTCTCTTCTTCTGCCGGGCTAGCACCAATGCGCTTTACGACTTATGACCACGGGGGAATCTACCTGTAACGCTACCATTCCAATTTGTGTGAGTGTGTACGCGATATATGATGTAATACAACGAGGAAGAGTCATTTTTAGCGTATACAAGGCAATTTAAAAAATGTGTATCAAATGTTCTTTTTTTCTGCTATTTCCCTTTTCTTTTATAGAAACGCAGTGGTGGTGGACGACAACACAGGGCGGAAAACGGAAGGAAGGAAACAAACAATTCACTTCTGTTTGCTTATTCTACCTCCATCATCATCATCATCGCTGCCGCCGCTGTCGTCCTTCCCACTGATTTATTTACTCATGTCGTTTGTGCGCATTGTATATATATATATCACTCCTGCTTATTTTTAATACTACTCCGTGTCCCTTCATTCACAAATATCGCCTCCGTACAAAGGGTACCTAGATAACAAGTAATTATTAATTACTGATTACCTGCACAGGAGGGCATGCTGATAGACACCACATTTTTTACTTGATTTAACACACATTTTTTTGCCCGCAGCACGATTATTACAAGAATAGAGAATAATGCATTGAAACAATGAAATGACAATGTTCATAAGGCACACACTCACTACACTCTGATCAAAATAATATGACTTGTGCAAAAAAATTGAAAAGGAGGAAACTTTTAAACTTGCGAAATTCTCTTGTTTCTTTGTCAAGTCATTCCTCTTCACACACTCACACACAAAACCAATTTTTCAAGTCTAATAGGAACGTAGGTATCAACCATCAACATAAATCATCATCATCGCCTATCGAAAAAAATAAATGTGTGATGAATACGTGATGTGTATCATTTATATTCGTCATCCTCCTCCTCATAATATTGTAACTACCTACCTATACAGACATGGTGGTACGTCGTTGTCAGCGGTAAAAAAACGCCAACTTTACATTCCACGTATTACTACATGGTTGCTGTCATTTTTTCATGTATCATCGTCTCAACTATCAACATCCCATTAAAAATGTAAGTGCTCTTGTAATAATGCACTACAATATGCACCATAATAACGATATAATATTCAGCACAAAGAACGTTCACTTTTTCAAATGGCAGTAATACAGTTGTAATAATAATAATGGTATAATATTAATAATTATTATTATTGCTATCGCGTTCTGCTCCTTCTTACCTTTTTTTTCGACACCGACGACGGGGACAACTTAACAGCGACAACGTCGTGGGAAATCAATCCAATAATAAATGTAATAACTTATAAGCAGTAGACGAGCGGCTGATATGCGTTTTTCGATGTGTCTTGACAGTTTTGTAAGGCACCACCACCACCACGTCACCATAAGCATAAAGGCACAATCAGATAATCAGTATATGTATAACACTGCCACAATAAGAACGACACGACAAGGAGGATCAGGATGACGTTGTTTTCAAAGATGACATGAAGAAGGTGGAGAGGAACACCAGTTGACAAGGCGCTGTTTTCTTTAAAGCTTTAGGGTAGGTACCTCCTGTCTTTAGCGCGGGGTTTAACGATCTGCGCTTATCGCGTAGAAAAAAATGTCTCTCGAGTCGTTTATTCTATGGCTGGGGGATGATTCCAAGAAGAAGAAAGGTAATTTTTTATTGTCACATTACTAAATAAGGTATCAATGAGAAATAATGGGTTTGTTCGGTTGATGTGCACACGCACACACAGTTGAGCAGGTAGACAGAAAAGGTATGCAACAGGAAGACAAATTTGTGGCTGTTATAGGTTTTAAAGAGGTTTTATTACCGTTTTGATTTGTTGGAGGTATTGTCAATTTTACTTGATGACAAGTGAAGACATGGGATCAGACATGTAGTGAGAAGGAGGATATATTAGAGATTTATGGAGGTGATCGACTAAAGAGGAGAGGGGAAAGGGCTGTTGCCACAGGACAAGTACTTTATTTTACTGCGGTTGTGTAATTTAATTTATCTCTCTCTGTTGTGGGTTTATTGCTGTTAAGATGATCGGAGGATGCGAAGCTGATTGTAAAAAATAAATTAATGGGATTGTGAATGGGATGATGAGACAGCAAAGGCAATAACGGACAACAGACTCGAAACTGATCCACGTACACAAACAACACACTCTCTTACACACACTCACATAAACGGAGAGAAAGGAATGAGTTAGTTGTTATTTAAAGGGATTAATTAGAAACAGGAAAAAAATGACGATAACAGTCGTGTTGAAGAAAAGGGTGACCGTTGTTCAATCAGTTTCAAAATAAAAATGTTAAATGTTATTAGCTAGAACGCCGACGACGACACGGTTTGATTTTGATAGGGGATTACACAAGAAACGGTAATTATCTTTGCGTCGTCGTCGCGGATAAAGTGCTGTTGCAGTCTAGTCTCCTTAAATAACTTGGTTATCATCAAAGTACTACAGTGCGTCATCGTAGCACAGATTGTGTCATGCAAGAAGCAAATTAAAATGCATAATAGCTACGGGCAGAGCAATCAGTCTATTTTCCCTATCTAACACGTCTATTTTCCAATTCCTACTACTAACTAATCAAAAAGGATGTCAAATAAATAAGAAACTAGACACAAACTGGACTGTTTTCGATATACCGCGATTTTTTCACAAAATGGATAGAGAAAAAAGTCGTTTTGTCGTAAAATGTTCTTTGTTGTGTTTTCCGTAATCGTAACAATCATTTCGGTTTATTTTCCACACGTAACATTCCTTTTTTTGTTCTCTCTCCAATTCCTCAAAAGTTTTACTGGTTATCCCACGGACAAACTGAAACGGGATTTTCTCTCTCCTCTTATCGTCTGTTGCTATTGTACAGTTTTGATCAGCAGGAGAGCTTGTTCCCATACAGCATTCCTTTAAAATCTCAGGTAAATTCTCACTGTCCGCTGGTGGTGGGTGTCCCACAAAACAAGGCCATAAACCTTGAAACAACACCCCACATATTTCATCCGGGATAGGTACCGACAAATAAAGTTTTCGCTGCCTACTTTAGCAAATTGTTAATCATCATCAGCCATCGGCCATTCTCGCAACGAACAAAAACATGAATACTCACTTTGAGCGTTTATAGAATTTTTTTCTTCGCACGTTAGTATTCCCTTTTTGTCCATCATCACCCCTTTTCATTTCCACAAAATTAGCAATAGGGAAAAAATGAAAGGAAATACACATTTATTTACTTATTTATTATATCACCGTCTTTTTTCTGTGTTTCTTCAAGTCATCTTATCTTCCTTGAGGCATTATCTAATGAGCGAATTCCTTTTTTGAATTAAACAACACTGCACAAATAAACAAAGAACACTTGACTGTCTGCAGTTCCCTCAGTTTTACATTGAAATTGAAACTTGGGTTGAAGAACGTTTACCAGTAGGCACTTCCATCCTCATGTAATCGCCTCCAATCTTGTTCTTGTTTCTTGCTATATTTTTTTCAAAAAATGCACAAGGATAACGAAAAGGGTACCAGAGAGAACAGCGATGATGAGTAATGCTGATAATGACGATGAATGCAGCAGAGATGAAGCTGCTGCTGTTGTTTATCGAGGCTAACGACTCTGTAACCTGTGGAGTTTATCCGTATGTTACTGTAATGCACTTTTGATAAAAAAATGCCAGAGATTGGAGGAGTTGTGTAAGGAAGGACATCAAAATCAGTTTCGTATTTTACGGTTGCAATACCATCATCATCCCCTCTACTTCTACCGCTGCCGCAGCAGCTGCCACTTGTTCTCCCATTGCACCTCTCTTATCGTAATCTTCTTTTCCACTTTTTTTTATATTTTTCCTCTCTACTTTGCCCTTTTCTTACCTTTTATGCTCTTCTGGTGTAAAAGAGTCCGTCGGTCGTCGTCGCTATTTTTGGCCCCAAACAAAGCTTCATCGGAGGAGAAGAAGAAGGCGAATTTCAGGGTAAAAGAAGGGCATCACGGAGTTAAATTGACTGAACGATAATAAATGGCGAAGTGGTGTTGATTAAATGATGATGAGGTTTCTTCATCTCATTGTTATCATCGTCATGTTGCCTTCTCTGTTATTTAATCAAGTGACGTTATAATACACAAACACTGATTGTTTGGCAGACAGAAAGGTAGATTACATTTTTTTCATGGGAGAAACACGCCGTCAAAGACCTTGACTTGCTTGAAGATTCACACAAGAGGCATTCGCTCACTGATGAGCACCATTTCTTCCCTCTCTTCACCGTTTTTTTCCACGATACGTCGAGAGCGACGAAGAAAACAACAAAGAAGCAGCAGAGTAGAGGAAGGAGAAGAAGAAGAAGCAACACACACAGGAGAGAGAAGAACAAAGACAACGAAAAGTCACCACCAAAACCAAACCATTCCAAAAAAAGTAACGTTATCACTGTCTCCGCAAGATGAACGTTGAAAACACACACATATACACATAAACACAATTTTTGTTCGTTTTTTTTCACATTCTCTCTTCGTGGCTGTCCTATTATCATCAGGTAGCGTTTTTGTCTGTTTCAAGTGTCAAAAGGGGTTTAAACAATCAACAAAACAGCGTTGATGACGAGGATGACAGTGTTCAAGTTTTATTTTCGCTAGCTTTTATTTATTTATTTTTATTTTTTGCAGGAAAAACGTAACAAAATTCACTCACTCCTTACAATCAGGCAGCAAGGCACAAAGGAAAACTGGTTTTTTTCCACACAAACACACAAAAAGAATGACAAAGAGAAAAAAGTAAGACAAAAGACTACTGTGGTGTGGGTACACAGTGTGTATATAGTACAAATAGATATATATATACGTATGTGTGTGTGTAAGGTAGTGTGAAAAAACCGCAAAAAAACTGAAAAAAAGACGGAAGGAAACTCACAACGACAACGATGATGATGACGACGACCGAAAAGACATTTTTTGTTGTATTAAGAGAATTTTTAGTCAAACAAGAAGAATGAAACTACCACAGTACACAGTTTTTATTTCACAGAGAGCAAAAAAGCGCTGGCATTATTTCTATTATCGTCACTACTATTTGCACTTGAAAAATGTTATCTGATGATCTGATATAAGGATGATGATGACGCTGAAAAGAAAGAATATTGAGGATGATGCCACGAGATTATAAAATAGGTTGTTGGTCCTCCTACATTTTTTTGGCCTGTCTCTCTTTCTCTCTCTCTCTCTCTCACTGTATCACTGTTCACACGCAGCAGTCAAAAAGGAAAAAATTATCCCGTTCGGTCTCTTATTCCCTTTTCCCCCAAAACGTGGCTGCAGATCCTGTTGTAAAATAAAAAGCATTTAAATTGGTTTTAAAATTTCCTACTTTTTTCACATGATATAATCTTCATTTTTATTATAATCCCATCATTGTCATTATCATCATCATCTTCTTCACCCCCAGTCACATAATCCACAATTTTGAAAGAACATTTTTTTTCTCTCCCTCAAAAATTGGGAGGAAAAATTAGTACGCAACAAAATTTGGGATAGGTACAATACTGTAATAATAGTAATGAGGAGACGTACCTGCACTAACTACACAGTGCACTGCACACACAAGAGAGAGATCCTTTTTCACGGGAAACTGCGTCCAAAGTTCCCAGATTGATTCTTAAATTCACACACGTACAACAACCGCTTTTTTATAATAAAAAACTTTTTTTTACAAAACGTTCTGACAAAAGTGTCTTCTTATCACCTCATGCACATCATCATCACCGCTACCACCACTAAAGTGACAAACAGAAAGTACTTCACTGAAGGTCCACAAGAAGACTCTTTTAAGATAAAGACAACAAGAACAAGAGACACAGAGAGATAATCGAGCCTTTTCTCAAACTCTTTTCCTCCTTCATGGTCATCTCAAACTACATAAAAAATAGTCCCTCTCTGCTGCAGTTGACGTCCCTCTCATTCGTCATCACGGTCATTCCTGCTATCTCCCCGGGAAAAATGGGACTCACGGCAGCGACGGTACGGCACCGACGGCAGAAAAAAAGAGGGGACACTTTATCTATCGCGCGAGAAAAAATCCAATTTGTCCCTATCTTGTTACACCTTCTGTGTACTCGCTTTTTCGTCAAGTTTGTCTTTCTCTGACATTTTATGCATGCCTGACTGCTTTAAAGACGCGGCTGCTGTTTTGTATAATGTGTGTAAGGGGCTCTGCGTCTACTACTCTAGAAACGCGCGTCCTCTTCTCTTTTTTTTCGCACAGCACAGCAACGTGACGATGCGATTCCGTTGGGGACTAACCAAAGACTACTGACTAAAGTAAGTACCATTTCCTTCTCTTCATGTGACTATCAACCCATATGAACGACGATCATGATGATAATGCTGGCGTATATGTTATATTTACCTACATGCGCGATTTTTATAACGCCGCTGCTGACGCGCTTCTGAGAACATAGACCACAACTTAAAAACACCACCACTCTCATTGTTGCCATTTGCCATCTCGTACACTGCTGCTGTTTTACTACCTCAACAAAATACCTTTTAGCGTGAATATACACATGATGCCTGTGTGTGTGTGAATCCTGTGAATGGGAATTTTGTATGGAGGTGCTTTGCATTGTTTGAGGGGAATTTTATATTCCTATTCCCTTAGAACTGCGCTTCATCATCGTCATTCCTCCTATCACATTGTCATCGTCATCGTCGTCAGTCTCTCTGCTACAGTTCATCTAATAGACGGTAACACGATTATCATTCTAATGGTAACAAACGTAATTTTTAAGCGTGTGTGTATGTGTGCGCACCAGCCCCAGCGTAAAGTGAGAGGGGACTCGCTGGGTACACTATTCCCTCATACCCACAACTTTAATAAGCCTATTACAGTTGTTATTAAGCATTTAAGGGTATTATTACGACGAAGGCAAATAAAAAAATGTCAGCGAGATAAGAAACGAAGACGACAGTATCAGCTCAGCTATATCAGCGTCGTCGTCATTCATTCAACGGAGACAGAAAACAAGACAAGAGTCAAACATTACTATAAAGGGGATGTGGAGAGACGACCACGCATTGATAAAGAAGAAAAACGTAAAGAAAATTCCTTTTCTACCTCTGCCAATTGATATATAATGAAATTACCTGTGAGGAGAAGAGGGAGGAGGAGGACGAAGGGTAAAATCCAACGTTTGTCTCTCTCTCTCTCTCTCCTCTACTTTGTGTTCTGACGAGACCAAAGAGAATATTGGATTCTAAAAGAAAAAAAGATAAACGAGTCGTATGTGTATCACTGAATCATTAGAGCGGTTATAAATTTTTATTATTTGTTTTTATCAGTAAACGGAGCCGTACTGTTTGTTATACTTTGTCTGCATGATCGTGTATGGTGGATGTAACGCTATGTGGCATTTTGTATTTATGATAGGCAGCTTTTTTTATCAGGATGATTGGCCATTTGAAATGGATTTATTTTAAAAAACGGAACGTGTGTATATAGCGGTGACGATGACAGAAAATACGAATAGAAAGAGAACTCGCGAGAGATATGGGCATTTTTACGTGTTGTGTTTATTGTACAGAGTGAGCACGATAAAAAAACAGTTGGTCATCATATCGCACCGCACTGACACATGCACGTATTCTATCAAAATGCAAAACACAGACAACAACACAGCAGATTATGATGACGATGATGATGATGACGACGACGACGACGGCAAAGAAATTGACAAAAGGGAAGAAAATGTAATAATTTGTAATCCTTTTTAAAATTTAGATTGAATTTTTTGCTGATGAGATGAGATGGTATCTAGCATCATCGTCATAATGGTCAGTTTCCTTTAACAAAGCAGTTACATACGTAAATAATGCGTGTGTCCTAGAGGAGGCGGCTATTATGAAAAAAATAGTGTAATATACGCACACTTTGGTCAGTGGAGCACAAAATATTTTTAGGGGACACGATGATAACAGGGTAGATGAGGGGAAACGAGAGGTTTTGTCGACTCACTTCACTAACTCCCTATTCTATTCCCCTGCAGCGGAGGTGAATGACGACGATGATGAGGAGGAGAGGCAAAGAAGGAGGAATAAAATAGCCAGAGTGGAAAATTTCAATGTGACCGATGACAGAAACGATATACTATACTACATGATATATTATATGCATCTCTGTATACATTAAAAATTAAGCAGCCGGGGTTCTTCTATAATAAGGCGGATGATTAGTGCTAGAGAGCTGCTGGCTGCTGTTGGTGTTACTAGATGTATAATAATATGTAACACGGTGGGAGGATAATCATGCCACGGGGAGAAATAAAAAAGATGTCGACGAAGAAGACAGGCTTGAAGTTATTGAAGTAGAACCGAAGAAGAATGTTTGTGAGTCGCCAGGAGTTTTTTTCTAATACAAGGTAATTTCCTTGCATTGTTAACGAGAAAAGAAAAGAAGAGGAGGTGGCAGCGTAGACAAAAAAAGTTGTAAAGCGCATAACGAGCTCTTCTTGCTGGGTATTATGACAGAAGAAAAGGAGAAAAAAGTGAAAAAGGTAGTTAGTAGGACAACAACAGCGCGCGCGTCTTGAAATGAGGCTCATTATTACGGTGGTAGTGACATGGTCAGAGAATTTTTGAGGAAGGTAACGTACAACGACGCCGTTGCTTTACTACACCTAGCAACTTGTTTGATAAGATGATATGGTGATGCTGATGCTATAAAGGAAGGGGAATATATTTTGGGAGAGAAAGAAGAGGTAAAAAATGGTGGAAAAGGCAAAAGTTAATTTTTTATTTCGATAAGAAGTATTTTCAAACTTGGCCTAAATTTTCAATGAAGCCAGCGGCACATTTGCAAATTTGTCTCAAAATTCACAGTAGCTTTCGTACGATTTAAGAAGGATATTCGTAGTTGAAGAATTAGTTACAAGGTTAAAGTAGGTATAACGCAAAAGATGGCAACAGGTAACAACGGTGCGAACCTTCCCAACGCATCACAGTCAACACCTGGAGCTAACGTAGCCCAGTGGCTGAATCAGAGTCCGTTAGGGAATACGGGGGAACAGGAAGCTTTGAACAATGCAGCTCGAGTAGGCCCGGCTTCATCGTGTTCTCGAACACAATCTAGTGTTCCTCCTCAATCACCAGGAAATCCGGGGTTGAATCAGAGTGGCGGCTCAGGACTAGATGCAATCGCGCCGCCTAACTTTAATAACAGTGGATCATCTGGGGGGAGTTATGCGGGAGGGGCGGTGGTGGCAAGAGCACCGGAATATGGAGCTGTTGCTCAACAAAGACCGTGTACGCCCAGACCGGTGAACTTAAATATTTCGGGGATAATTCAAGTACAAGGGGGCAATTGTCAACCTCCCACAGCAACACCCTGTCGAGCTTTTATAAGTTTGCAGCCGAACATTGCCAGTCCTGCTTCAAATTTCGTTCCTCCTGTACCGGGAGCCGCAGGGGGAGGAGTTGATTTCCAGGAATTGAGCAGGTCGACCCCGCCAAGGTCATACGTTGGAGACAGGGCAAATGCGTTGGATACTTCTGGAAATAGCGGGTTGATGGGCATGTCCGCTCCACCAAGTCTGAATTCATCTGGAGGATCCGCTTGTGGAAGGGGAGATGTAGCTCCTCCGGGTGCTGCGGAACCATGTGTCCCCTGTGAAGACGATTTTAGTGAAGCAATTATGTCGGGAGACGGTGCCATTTTAGCTGGATCTCCTCGACCACTTTCCGTCCCTCCCAGTCCAAATCGTACTTTGGGAGAGTACATGCGGGACTATAATCTTCCCCCAGTTGAAAGGGTAGGATTAATGGGACAAACTCGTGACTTCAGTTTTGCCTCAAGCTACAGCTCGGAGGCCTCGCAAAGGCCAGCAAATGTAACACCCGAAGCCTGGAGTCCGGCATCAGTGCCCGGACCTGGGTACACCTATACTCCACCACAGCCCCTTCGTTACACTCGACGTGAAGATATATTTCGAACACCGCCTAGACCGCAAACTCTTTGTGGAGATAATTTCAACATGTCTGGAGCATCTGGAGGAGGTGGAGGACTCAGTGGACTGTCTCCTGTTGCAATGATGAGTCCTGGAAGTAGCATGGGTTCCCCAAAACCTTTGTGTGGCGACAATCTCCAGGATGCGTCGTTTGGGAGCGGTCTCAGCGGACAAAGTCCCCCTGGTTTGATTAATGATAGTCCCGTTAGCAGCTGTTCTAGACCTGTACTCGGCAGTAGACCGGCTACACCTGCTGGACCTACCCCTTGCAGTCGACCACCCATTGTACCTATTCCTTACAACAACCCAGGAACACCAATTGCGGCCACGCCTTGCAGTCGACCAGCAACTCCATGTTCACCGAATTTTGATGTGAATGCTCTCGGTAACAGTCCTGGGCTTAATAATGAAGCAGCTCCTTCATTTAATGACACCATAGACAGCTTTTTATCTAATAACCCTTTAAATGCGTCTGGGGGGAGCGGACTAAGTCAAATTATGCCTCCCATGTTTGCTAACAGTCCAGTAGCAAGTCCCATGGCATCTCCCATGAAGTCCCCAATAAGGGAACAGAATATACCTTATGCAAGTACTCCCGGTCCTGTAGTTCCTGGTAGCCCTGCTCTGATGCCTGTCCAGCCCCTGTCTCCACAGCGAAATATGGCCGACTATTATCAGGGACTTAACCTTCCACCCGTGGAAAGACAAGGGATTTTTGGCGAGGAAGCACCTGCATTCGACACAAGCTTTTCCAGCGCTGGAAATTCAAGTCTAAACCGGGCTTTACCACTATACAGCCCTACATCGGTACCCAGTCCTTTCAGAAATTTGACCCCAACTCGTCCCGACGGTACACCCGTGGAAAGACAGGGAATTTTTGGTGAGGCAGCACCTGCATTCGATTCATCCGCCTCCAGTGGAGGAAATTCAACTCTGAACCGAGCTTTACCAATGTACAGTCCCACATCGGTACCCAGTCCTTTCAGAAACATGACCCCAACTCGTCCCGAGGATATTTTCCGTACTCCTCCCCGACCAGACGTTGTGTTAGGAGAAAATATGAATTTCTCCGGAGCCTCAAATGGCAGTGGATTAGATGGTGTGCAACAGCCAAATATGAACGAAACAGTGTTTAGCAGCATACGTGCTCCGAGCCTAAATGATTCCAACGCAAGTGCTTTGAACGACCCCATGTTTCCCACTTTCTACTCCAGCTTTAGTTCAGAGGGCAGTGCACCACATCCGATGAATTCAACTTCTTTGTCTCAAAATGCCAGAAATTCGCAGGCACAGCAGTCTCCAAACATGATGCAGTTTTCACCGGCACAGCCATCTCCAAACATGGTGCAGTTTTCACCGGCACAATCATCTCCAAACATGGCGCACTTGTCACCACCTCGTGCCGTCCGACCTCCAGGTATGCTTTTGACCATTTAGTATTTCAAAACGAGTAACGCATTCTAATGCTGCACTTTATACTATACAGCCACCCCCATGAGTGAATTATCACGAGCCGCTGCTATAGCTTTTGGCACACCACCTCGCGATTTCTATCCGAGTCCTCTATTGGGAATACGGCCTCTGGCCCCGTTACCGGGAGGCATTGCTCCATCCCCACTGGTTTCCGCAAGGACGCCTGTTCCTTCTGCTATTCCTGCTCATGTACGACCTGCAGCCACTCCCGGCACTCCAGGATCACACGCCTCAGATGTATCCGCCCTGGACGCCATGGTTCGAGATGCACGAGACTACTACCTCAACATGTCACAAAGTCCAACTATAGGTGGAGCCGAAGACCTCTGTAAGTAAAAGCACCCAACACTACACGGTTATCACTTTTCCAAGAAAACTCGTCGAAAAAGCAATTATAAAACTTCTTTGTTTTCTCTTTACAGCCCTTGTTCGCCCTGGCCCAAGACCTGACGAAACTCCAGATAGCAGCTACGATTGGTCCGGGTTTTTTAACTAAATTCCTCTTCCAAAGAAACTTTCTCTCATTTGTTGTCTAACCTCTGAACCTTCGTGTCACTTTCGCAAAAAAAACTTACAAATTTTTTCGAATTTCTCCTCGTAAGTAAACAAATAAATTCCAATAAGATGTATCACAATAAATTATTAGCTTCCACATATTTTCTTAAATGGCATCGACTTATTCATCTTTCGATGCTGTGCAACTTGTTTCAACGAATCGCTGCATCGCCCACAGAAGCAACACATTTGCCTGTCGTTATTCAAGTCCATGCTTCAGACTGATCAAAACTAGTATAGTAATATTATGGCTAGCCACTGCACTAGCCACAATGTCGAAATTATAGACAAGCCAAAAGACGAAAAATCATACAAAGTCGAACTGATTTCTTTTTTTTATCATACTCAGCCTTAGCACTTTGTCTGCGTATTGTTGTCGCTGCCGTTATTGTGTATGAATGAAAAGTGTGATTGTAAGACGGCTTGACGATGGTGACGGGTGACTGGTGGAGTAGTTACAAGTACAAGTGTTAACGCTGTAACGAACAAGATATAAAAAAAATGCGGTAGTAGTAGTTGATGGTAATGGTGACGATGAGTCGGAGGAGGAGGGGAAGGGAAAACGGTAAGGGAAGGTGTATCATAGAAGGCAAAAGAAGTATGTTAATTTTCAAAAGAAATTGCAGCGGATTATGTATTGCACGGCGGATTACACGACGACAAGCATGGTTTGCTGTTCAAAACGTAAAAGTGGTTTACTTTTTGGTCTGGTTTATTTATTTGTGACAACACACACCAGCTGCACTACCAACATCAGTTTTATCTTCACGATCGTTCGCTAGTATGTTTATACGCGATGGATGATGACTTACAGATTGACTGGTAGAAGAAGGGAAACACATTTTTTGAAAGGACATTTGAAATGGAGGTATCTCGACCATGTATGGCTTTTTGTATCACGTGCCACAGTGCCACATGGGCACATGGGTTTTGAAGAAAGAAAGAAGACCAGTGAGAAGAGGGGGAGGAGGGAGAGGATTATGGGGACGGTGTATAGGCATTGCGACCACGAAGTCATTGACCGAAAAAAAATCCGATACCTATACTGTACCGTATAGATGTTCCCACATTGATGACTTACTTTTTGAAGTACGTCTCTGTTAACAGTGCAAGCGTAACTTGTGGACAGAATAGTATAACAGTAAGTAATTAGCTGTTCCTGTCTGGTCCTCATTTTGAACGACCTTCGTCCTACTGGCCGTATTGGTAGTGGGTTGCCGTTATAAAAGAAAAGAAAGTAATGATCGGAATATATTTCGACCTAGCCCAGTCGACTGTTTGTGAGAAAATTAGTAATTTACGTTGGTTTTGGTATTGGGACGGAATTTTGTTACATTATTAAAGGAATTTGTGAGAATTTATATGAAATAGACTTTTTGCGGCAAGGCACCATATTAGTAACAATTAAAAGATAAAACCTCATTGATAATACTATATTAGGTGGTTGACGAGATCATTTCTAACAAAACTATATTGGTCGAGCGTCAACATTTAAAAAAAAATTAATTTAATAACAATATGCCTTAACCAACCACCCCAGCAGATTGATGGATGACACATGAAGACGCGGCGACGGGGTTGAGCTTGAGCTATCAACAATAATGTTGACTGTATGTTTCCGTTTTCCTGTTCGAAGTAAATGAATTTTGTAATCAGTCCATATCCTTCTCCACATATCGTCGTCGACGTCAACGTCACGTACTTGGCATTAAAAATACTATATATATAAGAACCCTCTTACTAATTACCTCCTTTCTTTTCACTCTTTTTTTTTAAACACAATACTTCTCTGAGGACGTTATCAGTAACTTGCTTACCTTTTAAAAATTAACAATTAATGGAATGGCAAGAAGAATGGGCATACTCGTAATGCTAATGATAATGTAATGACATGGTAAAGTTACTGCCGTGTAGTAGGCACGTGGGATTATAATCGTAAGGGGCATACCGAATACCGATAATTGTGCCATCAGGAACTTTCTCAGTGTAGTTTAGCGATAAGTTTAAGAACAAAAAATTATTTTATATTAGCTAAAAAATAAAAATGTGCAGAAATGACTGGCGCATTCACTGATTGTGCCAATGTAATGGTTTACAGTACTGATTGTCCGAACCAAAATAGAACGACCTCTCCAAATCCAAAAGAGTAATTAATTGCCAATTGCTTTGTTCATGTACTGATTCAACATCTACAACACTACATATCTAAAAGTCTACGATTTTTAAAAAATATGGCGTCTAACAGTTACTTTATAATCAAAATAAGAAGTGAACTAAAGAGATGTGTATTGGAAACGTTATACTAAATAAATTCGAATTTATACCTTTTAAAATATGGGTTTAAGGGAAAATACGCATGCACTAAAAGAAACTCCAATTTCCTACATTTCGACCATTCCTGTTAGTCCATTTAAACCACCCTGCGACATATCACGACATCATCAAACTATACATTTACATGGTTTTATTTTTTATATAAGTTTTATGTATTGTAAGTTTTTCCTATTATACATTCCCCATCTTTCTTTCATTATATCATTATACATTATATCATCTAAATATTATAAAAACATAATTTAGTTAATTTTCTAATGGATCCTCCGGTTGCATATGTAGCCAAAGCGGCAGTGGCGGTGGAGGCAACTGCCTGCGCTAAGGATTGTGCTGCTTGTACCACTGTGGCAGTTTTTTAATAGGCTGATTAACCATCTATTAGCATGGTATCTTTGTATCTTGACGATACACCACCACGGTCCTCTAGACACACACGACCAGTCATAATTTATATTTTTTTCTAATCTATTATCTCACACTCACAGGTAGGTTGATTTATGGAGCACACAATAGTGCCACATTTTCAACGCTTTTGCTGTATAGGATTCCCTCCACAGCCGTAAAAAAATATCTGCAATAAGCATGTGTCTTATCACAAAGAGACAAGTCTAATATTCCGTAGTACAAGTGGTACTGCTGTATACCTATAATCTTGTAATCTCTCTGATGATGGTAGTTGGTACTCCAAAAATGAAGGGGAGAAAAAATCTCGCAAAAGGTGCCCATTACACGCGTGTGTATATGGATATAATAATAATTACCAAATCAAACCATAAAATGATCTTTACGATTTTTAAACTGCACTTCTGCAACAAAATATGCGTGTGCTACTACATCACCCTTGATTAAAAAGGTAAATGTGAGAGAAAATGAACCCAATTTTTCTCTCTGTCTGTCGTTCAAAAAAGCCTTTTAAAAATTCATACCGCTGCTGCTGCTCTGCGTATGAATGAGTGTATACTGATTATGATGAATTTTAAATAAATATACACTCCCACATACATGCACACACAAAAGAACGTTTTTGTCGTGAAAAAAGCAGAGTCATATAATAACTCACAAAATATAAAATACTACTTTATTGCCTCATCTTTGTATTCTATTATTCTGGCGCACTACAAGTATAAAAGGTGTTATATGATAATTTGATATCGCGAAAATATGAAAAAATGAGTGATTTAAAATGTGAGACAAGATACATAGAAATTTAATGTAAGGTATACAAAACAGCGCGGTAATACCATCATGTTTATTACATGCATGCTCCTGTTACATATTAGTACTCGCTGTTTATGTACACTTTTTTCCTGTGAGACATAATTTTGTTTGATCACTCCTGTTATTCTCCTATTCTGTGTAATATGCAGAACATCACATAATTTTCACAAGATAAATGACGGTAATAAACGTAGGTTCTAATAGGAGGGATCGTTAGCTCGAAGCAAAAATGCACAATATTATAGACGCTACCTATTCAATGCTTGGTGCCAGCAATCACGTTAATTAATTTATTAACTTTCTTTGTTTAGCTTTTGTACGAATGCATTTTGGATGTTCACATACGTCCCATGTAAATGATTAAAATCTAGTAATACTTGGTGTTATAAATAATTAATACGAGCAAATGTCATTTTTTAAGTGGCAGCAACTGTAAATAAAACCTGTCTGCCCAACAAACAAGTTGGTCAACAAATATTTCACTAGAGCAAAGGTAAAAGCTTGAAACTCACGGTCACTGCTGAAAGATAAGTTTTTAACGAAAACAAACTGAAAATAACTTTATGGAATAGCTTAATTCATAACAGGCAACTCCCCCAAAGTTCTCAGCTGTACTTGGACTCCATTGTGTAATTTCACTTCTCGGCTTATATTTTCGGAAAGCAGAAGAACCTTCATAAAAATGGGATTTTTAAATGCTCTGAAAAATTGGCGAGATTTGTGTCATTTTATATGATGATGAGCGAGCATGTGTTTTACCTGTCAGTTCTTATTACTTGTCACCGGGCCAAAAGCGCGTCGCAAGTCCCCGCAAAGCATAATCCTGTAAAGGACCACTGACTACTAATTGTAAGCAGTGTGTAGCTCTGCCGGTACGAAAACGATGATGATAAGGTGACGCCACTACTAATCGTAAGTGCACATTCCATTGTTGTTATCTCAGTTATAATCTTAATACGTGTTTTACATATTACGTTGAAAAGTGACAGGACAGTTTTTCTTTTTAGTACGTACCTACACACGGTCGATCCACATGATGTGTGTGAAGGCATTGTATTTCGTTACAGAAAACCGGGAAGAAGGAGGTTACACAATATTTATTTACAGGCCCCCAAAAAACGGCACACACACGCATGCGTATACTTTATCAAACTTGAACGATGGATTATAGAGCTGCGCAGGCTGTTTCCGTATTTCCTCATTTTTACCAAGAACACGAGATGTGGTGTTGTTCGTGTTGGTGCTACTGACTGAGCTTATTTTTTTCTACTACATCTTGTCATCGCGTCGTCACAATAATCATCCTATAATCATCGTCATCATATCAGCTTCATCGTAATTTTCATATTACCAATTTAGGCCTGGTTCCCAGCTTGACTCGAAAAAAGAAACTAAAAAATACGATAACATTTTTGCATTTTGCTACCAACAACACCACAACCCAGCCACTACAACACCAGAATTGCATATATTATTATCATTTTTTCTCTGTTTTTACTGCTGCTGCTGTAAATGCCCCAACGTCTCACGCTGAGATTACTCTGCCGAAAATGATGACGATGCTGACGTTGAGAATGGTGCTGTTGCTTCTGATGATGTAAATTGCGCGAGTAACTAATTAAAGTGTTATGCATGCACCTAATTAAGGCCCCGGCGAAAAATGTGTACCTACATTCCTCAGCACCACATAGCACCATTATCATAATCGCCGTAATTGTCGCTATCACCCAAGTTATTAGCAGGCATATAGCTAGCCATCTGTCGTCGTTTCTTAATTTCCTTTTTTGTGTGCGGTGGTGGTGGTGTAAGCAATGCTTTCTGGTAAAAAGCACATTTTTCTAATTGTTGCACTGATGCTGCTGCTGGGACTATTAAACTAGACCATTTTGTCGAGTGTCAAATTTTATTTTGCACAAATACACGGTGCAACTGGCAAATTTCCTTTAATTATTATACTCGCATTTTCTTGTAACTCATGATCATCATCATCGTCATCACCGCCATCATAATTATCGCTGTTGTCATCAACTCTATCATCCCAGCTCATAATTTTTATCCTATTTTTCAACTAGCCCATTCAACAAGATAAACAGTTCGTCTTTCTACAGCTCTCTAAAAAAATTGTAGGTTCACGACCAAAGCAACAGCATCCACACCTACGGACATAATATATATGCCAAGCCCAACATGATTATCATTTATCATCTCTCTCTTTCTTCCTAAACGTTTTTTTCTACCTTTTTCCGTAAATCCATGCCAAAACATAGGATACGTACGATTTTTCAAAGAGGAACTTGACACATACCAAAGGATTGTCGTTAAATTCGAAACTCACACAAGCACACATTGACTGACTTCTTTTGAAAGGAATTGTATTACCGTCCTTCATTCTTCAATTTACTTTTTTTTCACTATTCTCCATTATTTGTAAAGAGTTTGTGTATTTTAGCGAGAAAACGTCCTGCTGTCCTATTCATTTGATCGAATAAGATACTTACACAGAGTGATAGAGAGAGACAGGGTGAGAAAATGATTAAAACTCTCTATCATTGGAAAGGGGAACTTTTTTACACAGTTTTTTATAGTGCAATGCACTCTTTTTAAAAAAGACATGCCATCCTCTAAAATATTGCCAGCATTTATGAACGACCCCATCGGTGCACCAAAATTAAGGGCGCCCAGAATACAAAGCCAGCATTTATGTGCTGTGTGTTTGTTTTGCATTGATTGGCTGTTTTATAGACCTCTTATTTAGTTTATCGTGGCAGTAGTCCTGCTGACATGGTGGTGGTGTGGTGGCAATGGGAATCCTGTAATACGCGTGTCGTACGTGTCATCAGGTGCGCTGTGCGCTATAAGGCGCTGCTATAATTCCGTTGTACAACAAAGCTACATCCCAGCTTATCAAAATCACTATCGACTATCATTCCATCCTTTCAAAAGTGAGTAAATAGCAAATCCTTTTCTAAAAAAGAAAGAACGATTAACGCTGTTGATAAAACGAAGAGAGACGAGATTATTTACCAGCTATATCAGTCAGATTTGATCTGAGAAAAAAAGAAACAGTATATTGGGGTCTCTTATCTGCAGCCCCAGCTTAACCAAACCACACAAAGATCATTTTTGTCGATGGCTACGGATCACGCAAAAATTGGGTTTCCATTTTCTTTCTACAACAAGCATATTCTAGCATATTAGTCAGCAAACCAAAAAAGCCTTTTGCAAACCGGAATGAAGGATCGCATTATTTTTATTGTACGTGTTCCCAATAAATTTTTCTCTGGTGACGACCGTATTCAAAATGCAGCAACAAGGGTGACGGTGATAACAAGATGTTAATAATATTGTCAAGTATACTTTCAATTTGATTTGACGCGGTTATTAGCCGATCTGTAACCTTCATGGAGTAACGTGTGCTCTTTTCAGGGAGACATCGGCATGAAGAATCAGAAGAAAAAAATCTTACACAATCATTACATCTAATCGACAAGGTGGAGGGAGAATTATGATAGAGATGCACAGATGAGTAGGTAATTACAATAATACACTATCTGCACTCGTATTGCTATATGCGCAGTGCAATTTGTGCTAAAAATAATTATTGTTTGTTGCACTCACACATATTTGATTTATAACGGCGACGAGAGGGAGAGTCCTCATGTATAAAAAACGATATATTTTTTTACGTTGCATTGCATTGAATAATTTTTCCCTCTAATATATCTTGGTATTTTCACCAAAATGTTGCAACAACACACAGCAGCAATTATTCCTTGTTTCCCTAAACCGCACACACGTAGCTTGTCTCTCTTTTTATTTATGAGTATTTCACAGATACATTATAGCTAGTATGTACATGTAAGTACTCTGGTTGTGCAAAAAAGGAGTGTAATTTTGCTTGATGAAATCCCAGAGACTTGATTTATTTTGCGGCAAAGAAAAGAAAAAAGGACTGCGGGCTATGTGTGTATACCATACCACCCGAGTGGAGTAGGAGGTAAGGTGGTTTAAAAAAAAGAAATTATTTATTACTTGTTTTGACTGTTGATTTTTTTAGGGCTACCGTGCTGCCATTTTGTGGGTTTTCAGGCAGACCACTCTCATCAACAGGTATTTATTATTATTATTATTATTATTAATATTACACATTATTTTTTGTAAACATGATTATTATTAATAGTACCTTTTTGGAAAGGTAGCATCGAAATGAAATGTTGCAAAGAAAAAAAATGCACAAAAGGAGAATGATGTAAGGAAGATTTGAAGAATGAGACGGATGTGCATTTTGTTTCTTGTCAACGAGAAAACTTTTCAAGTGCGCGCAGGAATCTGCGGAGCGGAGTAGTCGTGGTGGTGGTGGTGTTGCGTGTATGAACTTACATTTTGGAGAAAATAGGTTGACAACAATTAAAATGAAAACGGTACTTAAAAGCAGTCATCTGGTTGGCAGTTGAAGATAGCCAGGGTGGTAGACGTGAAATGGGAAAAAGGAGAAGAGCCTAAAAAATGTGTTCAACGTTTAGAGAGCAAAAACTGCATTTCTTACGAAAAATTTCAACTTTTTTAAAAAGTAAAGCTCGTAATAAGATGCTTCAAATGAAAGCCCACCTGTTGTTGTATTCTGTTGGCGCTTACTCTTCCACCCTGATTGTGTCTCTGTTTTGTGGCCAGCTTTCCTTGTGAGTGGCTTTGGATTCTGTAGAGGAGAGAACCTCTCTGTGATATTATGTATCTCTCTCTCTCTCTATCTCTCTACGTGTACTTTTTGTGCGGTTCAACTCGTAGTATCTTGTGGTCCTTCAGTCCCATAAAAATGATTTTTTAACAATGATGGCGTTTCTTCAAGTATTTCAGCAGCAAAGCTGCGCCCACCAACAACACAATGAAGAATGCACACCAGAACCAAAACAAACGACTCTATTGACACGATTGAAATAAAAACCGTTTTATTTTTTCTTCTTCTTCTTCGTGTAGTCATTGGGGTTGTTTAAAGAAATTTGAGAAAAAATTTCGAAAATGGTCATTTACAATGGTTTTGTAATGGGTGTCATAACATGTACCTAAGCAAAGTGAGATTTTCTAACAGTCGTAAAATATCTAATAAAAGACGGGCTGTTAAGTGAAGGTTACATAAAGTTGTGGCGCATAACCGCATTATGTAGTCTTGCAATTTTAAAATGACCGTGTACGACTGGAATTCAGAAAGGTAATGCGGCCACCAATTAGAAAACTAATGGACTCCTTCCCATTCCCACCACCACCGGAGAAGGATCCCCACTGCTACTACACCATCTCCAACAACAGGTCTGTCACCCTCTGAGACTTTGTATATCGTTATCATCACCTTGATATAAATCAAGCAATAAAAATGGATTCTTCTTTCTTGATTCAACCACCATGGAGCAAATGCAGCAGCAAAAATTATTTCATAAATTCTCAAATTGCCCTTATCATCCCCTACCTGCTGTAAGGCTAGTGCTAACAGGCATTGTTATCGTGTGCCAATCACCAACCCTTCTGTTCATTTCCCTGAAAGCTTTCAATTTTTCGTGTGAAACAAGCTATTATGTTTCCAGAAATAAATATGAATTAGAATGTCAATCGTTCGCCTTTATTATTTTTGCCAACCATAATATAAGCAGTAAGTAGCTGTTTTTTTCTGAAAATTGATAAAGATATAAAGTCATTATTATTTAGATTTATGGTAATCCGCAACGCGCACACAAACCCACACGCGTACTAATCAGTTAATTAATATTATAATAATTACAGTAATTTGCAAACCTGCAAAAAATACTTGGGCACGATCCGTTCTATTTATAACCAACTTACCCATTATTATTAGTATTATTATTATTAGACATCCTCTGTTACCCTGCACGTTTACACGCGTTTGCCATCCCTACTTTATTATTCCCCTTTGCAACTTTTGCATTCACTCGCCAATCGCGAATACATTTTAACAATTATTATGACTTGTCACGTTTTCAGCCTTTAAAAAAAGTTACAACAGAGCCAAGAACTTTGTGTCGTCGCAGCAGAGATAATTCGCGCTGCCTCTTCATTTTTACAGCAATTTTCCCATTTTGCTGCTTTTGTTCAATTTTCTGCCATTTTTACAGTTGTAAACGCGATTGTCACTTTTTATTTATTACCGTCGATTGTTGCTCTAGAGTGATTATCTATCTGTCGCTCGCTGAAATGCTATCCAATTGACAAGATAATATCCTGCGCCAGACTTTCCATTTCCATCTTTGATTTTTTTTTATATTTTAGCTCGTATTTGCCCAAAAATAACTATTATTACAGGCAATTGTTAGAAAAAAGGAGTGTATCTCTGTATATACAACACTACCTCAACTGATTGATTTATGTGGCCTGGCTAATAACACGCCATTTTCACAGACACCATACGTGTGTATACGTATGTGTGTATATGCGCGCGTTTTTATCGTCTCAAATTGAGGTACAACAAACGACAGAGAAGTGATGATGACGATGAATGGTGACGTTGAGGATGATGGCAAAGCTCGAAGAAAGCATACAAAATGCAAGTTCGTGATCAAGGTCATCATCGCTTTTTTCTGTTGCTTCTCTTGTCAATAAAGTGCACAAAATAAAACGTGTCTGTGAAAACTATTCACTGTAACAATAAATAACACACACATATATATATACATATACGTTGCTGTTGGTCCAATCACCAGTGGCATTCTCACTCAAGAGGTTTTTTCAGACCTGGCGCATCCGTGCGCACACAGAAAAGGAAACGTTACATGAGAGAATGATGTTTCGCTTTGCCGTTGATGGATGATAATGAAAGTGGATGAAACCGAACATCGAACATCATTATTTGAAGAAAAAAATTCTGGGGGTTGGTAATGAACATCCTTGTCGTTAGAAAAAGAACCGTTGCATTTTAGAAGCTATAAGGCTAATAAATGACACACACAACACACAGTTCGTTCGTCCACACACAAATACACACAATGAAAAAGAAAGTGAATTGCAGAGAGAAGAGTTTGCAGTGCTTTTTTTTGTAGGAAATAATGACTTTTTTGGACTTGTCTCACCTGTGAAAAGGAAGTTACGTTTTTTTCTTATTGCCTTGAAATAAAAATTTGTTTTATTTTCGGTTAACCAATACCACTAGGAAAAACCTGCTGCGTAGCTTTAGGCGGTAATTGCGAAGAAATTTTTTAAAGTTGTTATTTTTCACTTTATTTTGGTAAACTGTGAGTCATGGGTGCATTGTAAATAGCTGTGATTAATATGGAGTCATCCTCACATTTACACAATTTTTACTCTTACTTTAAAAAAAAATGCTAAATTGCATTGACATAAATACAATAATATTTTGATGGGTCAGCAGAACGAAAATGCTATTGAGCGCTTTGCTAACGTCAAAAAGCCATTTTAGATATATCGAATGACATACGTAAACGGAATGGCAAATTTTTTAAAAAAATGAAGAGGAAACCTTATGAGAAACCTGGGAAAACCCTGCCATACACCAAGTAGATAAATAAATGAAACTGGACATACGTCAATTTCAACCCAACAGCAGTAGTAACTAGCAAAAATGAAGGAATTATAATTACAATTATAGCATGGAATAATAATCACTTTTTACCATTCGCACTACCCTTGTGACAAACTCATACGTCTGAGTAAAAATTTCAAGACATTATGTACCTTTCAATAGTCACAGGTATAACAGCGTACGTTTCGGAGCATTACAACTACATAAGAAGCATGCATTTTCGTAACTCTCTTCTTTTTCTATCCTTTCCCATGCTCCAATTTACGTATGTTTGGGGGCAATTTTCGTTGTTTCAAGGATCATTATACTTGTCATTGCAGGTCCAAGTACTCTTAAAAGGGACAATAAAATAACCACCTTTGATTTTGTGATACATATCAGTATATAAACCGTGCAAAAATAAATAAGCTTTCCAGTATATAGGTTAGTAGCAACTAATATGACCATTGCCACTTTTGAAATCAAAGATTTCTACTCAAGCTACATGAGCGCTAAAATGTTGAAAGTACTAAAACTTAAGATCAAACAAATTGACACCATGCGTTATCTACATATATGCAATAGTATGCATGCATTGATGTTTCATAATGGTGAATATCGATCACTACGAAGCGAGGCGTCTGTTCACACATACCATTAAAGTCACATTTAGTGAAATAAGTAATGAAATACGGCACACCATACTACATAAAATATTAAAAGTTACTTACGTTAGTCGCATAACAATTAAGGTGAAAGGGCAAATGTACATAGTTATCTTTGGTATAAGAGAGCACACGATTATCGAACTGTCAATGATAATATTAAATATGAAGATGTGATAATGATGAACCGTGATGAGGTGCACTTCAAATAGATAAACATTAAAGCTTAACTACATCAACCCAAGATAATTCATCCAATGCTATGTTTTATTACGTGTACGGTGCCCGGTATAAAGTGACAATTTGCAACTCATTTTTCATAGATACATGCTATATGCATATTAACCGAACTTGATCAAATTCAGTACTGTCATAAAACTACAACGATTCAGCTCATAATTGCTTTGTTCCAGATATATTGTGACAGTTTTTAAAAGTAAATATGTATTTAGAGCTGCCCGTTTTAGTCGTGACACTATACGTCCTGTGGACAATATTAGATAATTTTTTCCCTTCAAAAAATTTACCCCCAGGGCCATTTCGTTTGCCCATTTTAGGAAACGCCATCGATCTACTAAAGGGAAGAAATAAACCACCCTTTGTGTTGTTTCGAGAGTTGTCCAAAAAATATGGACCGGTGACCTACCTTCGGATGGGCCCTCGTCCCGCAAGTACAAACCAAACGTAATATTNGATGACTTTGACATGTCCAAACAACTTCTCAACGACGAGCTATGGGTTGATCGACCGCACAACCCAGTGATACTGGAACGCTCTTACGACAAACCCCTCGGTATCATCTTTGTAGGAGGATTAGGTTGGAAGGAAATGAGGCGATTTTCTATGAGAACACTGCGTGACTTTGGATATGGGAAACAAACGAACATGCAAAATGTTATTGACGACGAAGTGGCTCTCCTTTTGGAAAAAGTGGAACGTGATGTCACCACAAACCCTATTTTAAACCTGACGCACTTGTTTACCATGCCAGTGTTGAATAATTTATGGAGCATGGTGAGTACTGTTAGAACAGCCACGGACGACATTAAAATGAAGGAGCTTTCCCTGCTGGTCGATAATATGGCAAAGGGATCCCCTTTGGCAGGTAGCATTCTGGACATATTTCCGATTTTGCGACATGTTATTCCGGGGATGACTGGATTCACATTTATCCGTCAGTGTATCAAGGAGTTGCAGGCGTACTTCCAAGAGGTGCTGAATGCTCGGAGGAAGGAGGGGGGTTGGAGGGAAGAAGGAAGAGATTTTATTGATAAATTTATCAAGGAAATACACAGACATGAAAAACTTGGAACCAATCCCAACCACTACACAGGTACACAATTAGTTGTGAAGTAAAATAAATATAGTAAGAAGTATATTATGAAAACTAATTTTATTTTTGTATAGACGAGCAGTTCATCACAGTAATCACGGATTTATTTGAGGCAGGCAGTGAAACAAGCAGCAACACTTTAGAATTTGCCATTTACTACGCCATGAAACATCCCCGAGTACAAAGGAAAGTACAAGCAGAAATTGACCGTGTAGTTGGGAAGAACCGTTTACCATCCATGATGAATAAGGCAGAGTAAGCGATTTTCTGAAGAAAAATGGATTAAGATTTGGCAATTTTTAAAAATTTTGTTCTCATTCCGTAGAATGCCATACACGGAAGCCACTCTAATGGAAGTTCAGCGAATGGCAAATGTGCTGCCAATGACTATTCGTAGTCCCACAGAAAATTGCACCGTAAACGGATACTTCGTTGAAAAAGACACTATTGGGGTGGTAAACATATACTCTATACACATGGACAAGGGTTTTTGGGGGGATCCGTACGTCTTCCGCCCGGAGCGGTTTCTAGACAATAATAACCAGATTATTGTGGAGAAAGCACAACGAGTGATACCATTCGGGGCGGGGAAGAGGGGTAATTGTTCGATATTAAGGCATATTTCCAAGATGAAAATTTTTGGTTTCTGTAATACAGTCTGTAATTATTGTTGAAATTGAATTATGTATTTCAGTGTGTCTTGGTGAACAAATGGCGAGAGCGACTCTATTTTCCTATTTCACATCCCTCCTTCAATCTTATAAGTTTGAAGACATTCAGTTGGACAGCAAAAATAGTGAAAATAACTTTTGCGCTTTAGCGGATTCACCTGATCCGGATAGTGTAATATTTCAGAAGTATGTACATGTAGGCTTCACGTTGTCGCCTGTGTCCTTCCAGGCAAGAGTAACAAAAAGAAGTTAAATGTTAAAACAGCTATATAGAAATCATACCTACCAAAGCCAACGCGAATCGTAAGTTTGTTTAACAATTAAGTTAACCCTGTTTCGTTAAGCAGTTGCATAACAGATAGTCTTGTGGTGGTTATAAAAAGGTTTGAAAATTGGTTTTTAGTAAATAAATTACAAAAAACAAAGAACTAAATTAATTCTAAAATTGCAAAGTTACTCTGATTATTTTACCCAATGCAAATTATTTCAACCAACACTTGTACATGACTTGCATGCATGCTTGAAACGGTCAAAAACAATAATTTCCACATTGCGCCATGAAATGTAGTACTACATATGCCTGTTCTATATATTTGCTTCGATTGCGAGTACAAGATCACGAGTCATGGCGCACATAATTGTCTTTTCAATAGGATCTTCTGTTTATTTTCAAGTTGCTAATAATTAAAAGATGACCATCTTCATTAAGTATGATGGCGATAATGATAAATATGACCATAATTCCTATCAAATATTCCTGAACTATTACAAATTAGACTGGTCGTTTAATTTTATCATCCGGCTTACGTCAGCCTTGTCAGACAAGCAGTACACACTCAGAACAAAAAACTACATATTGAACTGTGCAATGTGATAAGTGATAACAACCGGTGACTAAGCTGGACGAGTTGCATTACATTTACTTTACCCTGTAGTTTATCAGAAAACCAATGCCGGATCACTGGTAGCTCGCTGATTCAAGTGAATTAATGCAGCGTGTATCTGTATTTTTATGAAGGTGAAGGTAGAAGGCTGCATAAGATGCCGGTTTCAGCCCTGTCATTTCAATCAATTTTAGGGAGAATATCAGCTGGGGTACACGCCTTCATCCGTAGCACTGTTATAAAATGCTTATCGAAACAATAATTTTGGGAATCAGTCTGTATATTATATGGACTATAGCGGATAACTATTTCCCATTGAAACGGCTCCCTCCTGGCCCGTTTCGTGTTCCCATTTTGGGCAACACACTAACATTTCTGAATGCCAGGGGAAAACCAACCTTTGTGTTTTTTCGAGATTTGTCCAAAAAATATGGACCGGCCACTTTCATTCGAATGGGTCTTCAACCTGCAAGTACGTGACATTTTTAGAGATCAGATTTTTAAAGAATTCTTGTTGGTAGTTTATTCAAATAATTGGTCATGAATAGTGCTATATATAGTATGTTATACGTTTCACAGTTGTAACTGCCGACTTCACATTATCCAAACAAATTCTCAACCATGAATTATGGATTGACCGACCATTCACTGCACTTGATGGGGAACGCTCCTACGGAGAACCTCTGGGACTTATATTTTCTTCTGGAGATTCATGGCGCGAAATGCGCCGTTTCTCCATTCGAACTCTTCGGGATTTTGGGTACGGGAAACAGACAAATATGCAAGTGGTAATCGACCAAGAAGTGAGTAGACTTTTGGAGAAAATAGAGACGGAAATTACCGCCGGCCAAGGCACTTTAAACCTAAAGTATTTATTTACCATGCCGGTACTTAATAACCTGTGGAGTATGGTCAGTTCGGCGAGAACGGCAGCAGACGAGAAAAAGTTAGCAGAACTTGCAATGCTGGTGGATAATTTATCCAAAGCGACACCGGTCGGTCGTAGTATCATTGAATTATTTCCGGCCTTGCGACACGTAGCCCCTGGGTGGACCAGGGTGAACATAATGAGGGAGGGTCACAAACAGCTGCATGAATATTTCCAGCAAATACTGGATACTCGGAGGGCTGAGGGAGGTTGGAAAGGAGAAGGGAGGGACTTCATAGATATGTTTATCCAGGAAATTGATAAGCATGAAAAGATGAACACAACTCCAAACCACTTCAATGGTACTGTATAATTGCATGATTGAGACCCCAATAGGGTATATAAATGTATACCGTTATCTTTTATTGTTAAAGATAAGCAATTCAATGTATCAGTAATGGATTTGTTCGAGGCCGGTTCGGAAACAAGCAGCAACACCTTGGAATTCACCATTTATTACATCATGAACACACCCCGAGTGCAAAGGAAGGTACAAGAAGAAATTGATCGGGTAGTGGGTCGAAACAGATTACCATCCATGGCGGACAAGGCGGAGTAAGTTAAGTTAGTTAGCGTCTCCTTCTGTCAGTAAATATGTGGAAATCCTTTCAAAAACGTCTGGCTGTAATGTAACTTCCAACTCTCCATATATTCAAAAAATTCCAACGTTTGTCACACCCTAAAAATCCCAACTATTTGTATCAAAAAAATTTTGTTTCCTTGAAAAGGTCGTCTAGTATGTAATCTTCCTAAATCGCAGTACCTGATCTTTAAAAAATCAAAATGTACGAAATACGAAAATTCAAACTTTATAGTCTTCACCAAAAGTCCCAAGTCGACAGGACTGCTAGCCGCTACTGATTATGAGTTACATAAGAATAACCACGTTACATTTAGGTAACTATCGTTTGTTTGTGTTTATTTGTGTTTAACAATGGCGATGACTGGAAGGATGCCGTACACTGTGGCTACCTTGATGGAGGTTCAGCGAATGGCTAACGTGCTACCTATGACAGCCCGGTGTCCCACCGAAAACTGTACCTTGGGTGGATATTTTGTAGAAAAAGGGACTTTGGGAATTGTTAACATTTATGCAATTCACATGGACAAGGACTTTTGGGGTGATCCGTATGTCTTCCGACCGGAAAGGTTTCTCGATGGAGAAAATAAAATTATTCCAGAGAAAGCTCAACGAGTAATTGCGTTTGGACAAGGAAAGCGGGGTTAGACGAAGAGTCGATACATAGCTAAACGAATTTTGTATTTACATGAAACGCTTTAGTGTGAACACTGGGAACTAACCGTTTCTGGGGATTTTTTTTTTCAATTTTAAGTGTGCTTGGGGGAACAAATGGCTAGAGCAACCCTCTTTTCTTACTTTACTGCTCTCCTTCAGAACTTCACGTTCAAAGAAGACCCGTCTGGACAAACGGAACAGCTTGATGACAACAAAAAGAATTTTAACGACATTGATTGGACATCGTTAGCTAAACATCCAGATCCAGATGCTGTCATCTTCGAAAAATTTGTACACCCTGGATTTACGCTGTCTCCCAAACCCTTTAAGGCTAAAGTGGCGAACCGATGAAATCAATAAAATGCATTTATAGACTTTGCATCCCTGCTGGCTCTGCTGAAACTACCTCAATTCTTTTTTGCTTGTTTTATATGGTGGTTTCAGAACACCTAAATATTATGTTGGTCATATAAACAATTTTACAATGTTTGTGTAGTTTTAACTATTA
>JAHZNE010002445.1:0-15116 GCA_027744055.1 Callyntrura sp. NNG-2020
AGTTGTCACACGCTACAACAAGTTGTGATGCACATGTATGGTTGAAAGCAACCAGAATTTTTGTTCCTACTTCTGTACCATGTCTATGTTCAGCTTGAATAACTCTATTCCGTATCTTTCCCCCATTCTCCTGTTTTTCCATTTTTCTCTACTCGAAGAAGACTGCTTTCAAATTCCCTCTTTTTACTTTAAGGAGGAATAATTTCCGTTTCTCAATTCCAGTTTCAATCTATTTTCGATTTTCTTTTTTGAAGGTAGGTACTTACGTACATCCTTACGTCGGAGGAAATAGGCACACTCATATGTTCGTTGACCTCATCATTTAGGAAATGGGGCCTGACACATATACATAAAGCTGCTATCCACAAACCTAACCTGGTTTAGCTTTTCTGTACATTTTCAGTGAGCAGCAACTCAACTTAATCCTGAATGAGTATAAACATTGGGTATGCACATCACCACCGGTGCTGCTATGAAAGGACATCCTTTATGCATTTAATGTAAAGTCTCTGTAGAAAGACTGTCAAAACTAGTGGCGACGGTAGTGGTACTGGTATCATTCCTGTTGTTAACTGTACAATGCCGAAGACTTTACAACGGAGATTGTCTCTTTTCTACGCTTTTGCAAAATCCATTTTTTCAACTGAATACATAATAAGCTTTTAGTTTTCTTTATAAAGGTATGTTGAAAACGGGCAAAAAACTGACGACACACACGTATACTTTAGCACTAGGAATATCCGAGAAAGCGCTTCCACTCATTCCTACTGTTTTCCTCTGTTCAATAAATGGTCTTTCCAGAACTGTACGTTTTATAAAGGAAATCGATTGTAAATTCAATATAATGGGACAGCTGAACCAAAACTGGAGGACTTGATTAGCTTGTGAATAGCGCTTTTTCCTCTTTATATTTCCGCCTCCTTCCAACATACAGAACAGCGTCGTCATCATCATAATGGCTTGTTCCTCTTAAGCAGACAAGAGCATGAGTATTGCTCACTTTTCTACAAGTTCAGTATATTGTAGGGCATTGTGAGGTACTTTGGTACTTTAATGTCTTCAGATATAACTTACTTTTGTACGTCTCCTTTGTTCATTTCATCTCTTACCTTCTTGGTCAAATAAATTTAACTCACCTTACCTACCAAAGTGGTTGGGGAACACCAGACAAAACCCATGTACAACCCACTAATACAATCCACGAGTGACAAAAATTATTATTAGTAAGAAGGAACACGCTTGAAGGATTTGCGTACATTGTTGAAGGCGAAAGGTGCTTTGCTTTTGAAAAAAGAATCCAATTCCAGTCATCCAACGCCTCTAGGAATCAGGATGACATGTGAAAGGTAGACGAAAGACAACATTTCACCACCTGAAAAGTCTCTGACGCGAACTGTGTCACACCAGCTGCAAACGCTGTGATTTATCATACGCAATGTACATTAACTACCAGCAGGCAGGAACTTTCAAAAAAAAGAGAAAGAAAAACAGAAACATAAGGCGAACAGGAAGAAAAGTAATACTTTTGCTGGAACGTAAAAAGCGTCAGTCGTTCTCTTCTACAAAGCTGCTTCTCCTCAGCCCATGTTCGTGATTTTCTTTTTTCAAAATGCATAGGCCTTATTGTACAAACTCAGCAATAACAATTCAGGAAACGTGAGCTGTCAAATGTTATTTCGCAAAAATGTCAATGCCATGTGTAGCTATACCAAGCCAACACTTTTTGCAGCAGGAACAGTTACCCATTTTATTTTATTGGGTCTTTGTATGATATGCATTACTGCATGAACGTCTTTTATGGTGTTTTGTCGTTTTACGTCGCTCATATCCTTTAATATAGGAATCCCCAGCAATATGTATATGAAGAACATTTGTAATAGTTTTACTATCGATTTTTATCGATTGCATAGTCCAGTTCAATTTGGATTAACAAAAAATGGAGTAAATGAACCCGCCGGTAAAATAATAGGGAAGTCACCTTTAATGTCGGAGCTCACAGCAATGTAAACGGAATACAGTTGTAACATTCATTGGTTTCTTGTATAATGCGTTACATTTATTTGACTTTTGTCGGTTTGCAACTGAATTTATGTTATATTAAAATACTTGATATTTTATGTATTCAGCTTAATTAAGGATGGTGTATATATAGGCAATCGTATAAATATTAATTACTTCTACACACTCGCATTTAAAAAATAGAATATGTCAATAAGAGTACGGATATACTACGGTCAATCCTACGTTTAGTATACATTTAGGTGTGAGAATCATAGTAATAATAATGAGACTTTATGGTAAGTATAATTAAGCGCCCACCTTATAGCTAGCGTTAAGCACGAACGTTTGAATTGTATTACTTCAACCACTTCTCTTCGTGGTTAATAATAATAATTGATGTGACTTGGTTCATCTACGAACTCATCCGAGTCACCTAATTCACGTAAGTTATCGATTGGCGAAACCTGAGTTCAAAAATTACAACTCCCAAAAGTTATCATGCTGACGGATGGACCTGTACATGGAAACCAAGTTAATAGGTTATTGGCAAAATGCCATTTCTAACCTAAAATTAGGAACGAGTCAAAAGCGTCAAGCAATTAATCACTAATTGCTATGGTTACACACTACTAGCTGCACTATGTGCATTACCTGTACTCTGTACATGGTGTTGTGTGGAGGGCATGACGTTTTTCTAACTATATAGCAATAGTTTGCTTAAGTACATACCTACGTGGCATAATGGGGAGGCGTGGGATAGTGGAATAATCATAAAGGATATCGCTCCGGGAAAGATAAGCACGGAATATTCTATTATTATGAAAGTCTGCTACTAGAGACTACAACTATATAAACTTTGCATAGTATATTTTAAACCATACCTGTCATATACCTTATACAAAATACGTTTGAACAAATAAAGCAATGGGTAAAAGTGGAGCGACTGGTTTTATTACAAGCTTAATTGGACCAGGGGAACTAAATGACGACCTAATTAATATGTATTAAATGCTGCGTAATGTATAATTTTGAATTTTAAGACATTGTCGCAATATTAATGGAACACTCCAGTTATTCATATTTTACAATTTCCTGTTAACGTTACACCATTTAGTAGATAGTCTCTAGCATGGGTTACATTTATTGAAGTAGTCCTAATTACAAACTATTCATCACTGTTTAATTTACGGTGCTGATTTTAATACTGATGCTATATTTCTCTGTTAACTATAAATTTGTAAACGTTGGGTGTCTATTCCATGCACCGACCGTACAAAACTTTACTACAGCGGTACTTGGTGAACTGTTCTTGTATTTTTATTAATGTAGTGTTCAGTTTCATTTGAGTAGTACCACGAAGATAGGGTACCCAGATGTTTACCAGACCCATGGCCCATAAAGCATACGTTATTTCAAGCAAATTAATACAAATACAAACATTATCTTAATTATTGGTCGAGTGTTCAGTGGGTCTAAGGTGAGTGACTTGGCAGATGTACATTGTGTTTTGGGCTTTATTATACCGAGGGAAAAAAGTAACCCCGGAGGTATTCATACTGAGGACTTTCCTCCCCCCGCCATAATCCCTAAGCCAATCGGTCAACTAGGTCTAGTCCATTTTAAGTATAATGTTTCGGGTCATCATAAAACTTCAATTTCCTCATGGAACATGCTAGTTATAGGATTTATTCATTTTTGGCCTATATACTTACTAAATTTTACCATTGGAAATTGTATTTTACATTCTTTCCACAATAAGGTTTTCTGACGGTAACGGAAGTTTCAATAAAAATCAAATAAAGCTTGTGGCAATCAATAAATGTTTAGAAACTTAAATTGTCTCTCATTTACCTGTTATATAAAATTACGCTAATGTGACTTCTGCTGCCCCATTTTCCCCCAAAACTTTACCTACAATATTTCCTCTTCAACATAGTTTGAACATGGATATAGTATCACACATTCGCCCAAATCGTATCATTGCTGCCAGTCATATGAAGATTATCTGAAATGTTTAAATAGGGTGCCATTTCCTAGGAATCGGATTCTTACTCCACACCACACTGCCGTTTTTGAGTTGTACCCTTGTATTTAAAAGTTTACCTAGCATACCTTTACTTCCTCCTACTAAATACTACTATTTGTATACGCCATCAGGTTTTGAATAGTTTTTCTTCAATTACGCGAAAGCAATATTTTGTTCCATTCGAGGCCTACTTTTCCCGAGTGAACAATGGACCTTTCAGCAGTGAATGCTTACCCTTTTTGAACGTGAACACTACTTAATGTGGACTTCTACCACGAAAAGTTTTTTTCTTTTTTTTCAACGTGGTATGGGTGTACACACACACTTACGTAAAAGACCGGAGTAGATAGATTGGAAACAGGAAGAAAACCATTTTCTTGCAAAGTTCCACATGAGAAGTTTATACGTTATCCATCATTTCCCGGCTTTAGAACGGTTTACTGCCGCCTTGCCACTCTCCGTCTAATGCTTAGTTAACCAACTTGCAAAAATACTACAATATCGCCTCTGCTACCCCCGCTGCACAGAACACATACATCTCCCTAACTCCAGTCCATAATACCGTCAACAAACGAAATGAAAATATGAACCTTTCGGCTATAAAAACTTCAACAACGGAAGAACAAGAGCGTCAGCTTGAGTTCGCCAGAAATATTATGAAAAGTTGCGAATCTAATGTTGAATATGAACAAAAAGAGAAAAGGAAGCAATCTCTATTTGCTTCAGGCTCCAAGTCACACAACAACGTTCGAGAGAGAACAGCACAGCTTTTTTTCACTGATGTCTGTCTGCACAATAATCTCTTTTCTCCCCTTTTCTCTCACATTTTCACTTTCCCAAGAGTTATTGAGATTGTTTCATTAGAGGAATAGGTTGATATATGGTAGTTGCCTTGGTAGAATCAGAACAGTAGTAGTGTGTGTTCTATCTCATTCTATATACATGCGGCATATGAGATCCTGAGTCGCATCCTGTTAAGACAGTAACAACGATTTCAAAACTGTGTTCTTATCAATCTCATCAGCTAATTCTGTAGCTAGCCAGCATTGTACTGGCGTAATCACTAGTGTGTACAGTGTACACTTTATTATTATTATTACCTTAAACGTTACAAAAGGTCTCTTGAGCAAGATAATAGTTAATCCACTTGAGCAAATTTGCGTCTGTAATAACAAATAAGAAAAGCCCGTTGGATTTTAATGTTTGCAAAAAACAATACAACCTTAGTATACTACTTCGTGCATACAACTACAGGACTGCTTTTCGCCGCAGTGTTCTGTATTCTGTAGTTTTGCAAGTTTTAGTTCAGAAGAATGGTGAAAGTAGACCAGCAGATTTTTGGCACATTGGTACTACTGGCGGATACGTCACATCCATCTGACCCTTTTTCAAGGTGAACAAGACCATATGGCACAATATCATGTTATCTTAGTTATTTTATTTCATAGTCATCATTATATTCTCCGTTTAAGGAGAATGTTTCCGAACAATTTTATGTTTTTTCTCTTGAACCCTTTTGTATTTTCACTCGCTTTCAGCGCTGGGAAAAGCTGCAGCTATGGGAAAGGGTAAAGACAGGTAATGTCACATTGTAAATGTATGGAATTGTCTGTGTTGTGTGTATGTAGCCCGCATTTCCAAAATAATGTACTGTCAACAACGCTGTTGGTTTGGAAATCCTGAGTCAGTGTGCTTCTCAGACCAAAACTTTCTTCGTGCGACTCACTTGACTTTCTCGTATGCCTCATAAATCCTTTTGCTCGTCTACCTACCTATATGCTTTCCCCCGTTCTGGTGTAAGGGTTTAAGGGGTTTCTGCAAGACGGGAACGCAATGAGTTTTACGAATATAGAACACTTCAAAAAGGAAAAGTTTTAGTTTATCGGCCGTGTACTATTTTCATCTTTTCTTGTTTTTGTGACAAACTTGTTTCACTTTTATGATCAGTTTCCTTTTGAATTCACAATTTTCATTTTTCATTGTGGATGATGTTTGTCGACGAGAGAGAAGAAAATTGCGAAAATGTGAAAGAATAAAATATTGTGGGTACTGACGATTTTGAAGTTGTGCAAAATAGGAAAATACGTAATCTTTTGAGTGTCGGGTGTTGTTGCGAGCGAATTTTCTATTCTAACAATGAAGGTTATAACCAGCGTCAACGCGAAAGATTTACTTTTTCTTCCGAAAGTAACATACTTTGTGAAGTAGGAAAGTGCAAAAGATTATTTAAATGGGCTCAAAAAAGTTTTGTTTCTTGATTTGTTGAACGTTTCATTGCAGGCCTTAGCCATTTCTCCACCATTACTATTGACTGAAAGAAAATCAACTCATTCGTCGAGCATCTGCCTGTTTTTATTTAGAAGTTTAGGCCAGTAGGCTATTGACAGGATCAAGATATATTCATACACTTTTTGTATATCTCACAGTAGACATATGTGGTTTCGTAATGCATTTCAAATTCATTAAAAGCAGCACGAATAACGCTATAATTTTCTCCACTAGTAACACATGCATATTTATACTGATATATAAAACAAATTTTACAGTTTAAAAACCCATAAATTCCTAGATGAAAAATATTCTTTTATCATCTTCCCAGAATTATTATATTTTAATTAACATCCGGTTTTTATTTTATTTTTTTATTCCAGACGCATTGCCTTGAATGAATATGCATTGACTGAATACAACGAGATAAAATACAATATTTTCCCTTTACGGATTGTGGCACGCGCGCCTGATAAAACAAGAAGGTTGTTTTCGAAACCTTCTTATATTATGACTTTACAATGTAAAATTGTATGCACGGTTTCATTTTACTTCCGCGTCCTTTTACAACAGACGTTCATTTTCTTGAATTTTTAAATCCCACTTTTTATATTTAACAAAGACGGAAAATATGGGGGCTAAGTAAGTGTGTAAATGAGAAGGAGGGAAGGATGAATGAAGAAAACTAAAAAAAATCCTACGTCGTATTCATGCTTTATATCATATTTAAGGTTCATTTGACTGTTGGTTGTTAGTGGTAGACAATCATGCTATTCCGTAAAAGCATAAAACCTTATATTACTCTTCCCACTCTTTCCCCTTCTCTTTTACGGGCCCACCAGATGAAAACTTTTTTTATACATATCCACGTATTTCTGGGAGGAAATAAACAATGTGATCCGCATATAAAATAAATATGTATAATAATTCCACCACCACCGGCTTTTGTCATGTTCTCAACATCTTTAACGGGAAAAGATTTTTTGAATCCAAAATGCACAAAAAGTAGTAGAATTGGTGTTTAGTGCAAAAGCACGACAGACTATATCTACCCCACAAAATGGGATAGGAAGAAAAGTGGTAGTAAAACAAGGTGGGGAATACTTACATTTGAGAGGGAGAAAAGTCACCCATTCTCGACTGAGATCTAACTCATTTGCTGTGCATCTTCTGCTTTCTCCTTCTTCCAAACAAAGTAATGGTGCAGAACCCAAAATGTAAAAGGAGACAGGGTGAAACTGACATTTTCATTTATATTCCACAGTCAGTAAAAGTTTCCGACTCTTTATTCATGACTATAGTGTAAAAGCAGTAATGTTTCCCTTAATCAGATGAAAGTACAAAGTGCTACTAAACTGTCCTAGCAGCAGACGATGAGAAGAAGAGAACAGGAACGAGTTAAATAGTGGCAGAGAATACCACATCCATCTTTTCTTTTTATAAATATGCAAATGTTTTCCTTCTTCTGAATATGCTCATCCCTACATGGAAAATATAAGACGGCTCACGATTTTTTTCTCTGGCTGATCGTTAGAATGCTTCTAGACTACACCAGTGAAAGTCTCTTGTTACATTTTGTTTATTATGAGGACACGCGACCTAAAGTAAAGGATATATCGGTAGAAAGCAAATGAGGCTTGGAATGTTTAGATGCATCATTTTTGTTGCAACTTTGGTGCATCCAAGTTCAAAAGCCCTACCACGAGTGAATAGTAAATTAGACGGGATGCAGGCACAAAAGCAATGTTTTTAACGTTCTGTGGGAGAATGAGTAGGAGTGAAATGAGCACGATAGTATTTTTCACCAGAGTTGTGTTCTTTACCTCCCTCCGTCCCTGTCTGTTTATAATATTACCAAAAACTACGCAGTAAGTCAACTCGTTTTAACTTTAGTATATCACATTTTCCGGTCTCAACCACACCGATTATTGTATGGTACGACGTGCGTGATATACTTGGGTTCCGCTGCTCTGTTGAATATTGTTGCTGTAGTTGTTCGCTCCGCCAGTGACGATGGCAAGTCTCCCATTACGTGATATTCATGTTTTTATGGCTCCTCATTGGTGTCCTAATAGGAGACTCTTCTGGTCGTAGTTTCCCCTTGAAAACCTCATTAACTGAAAAGTTGTTCGTGATTGTGGGGAAAGGACGGAAAGTTTTCAAGAGGAAGGCTCTGCGTCCGGAGGAGACACGAAAATCCATAGAAAAGTGAAATGATGATGATTCCTATGATGTGATGTACCTATGATGATTGACTTTTGTAGCAACAGTGTTTCGACGTGCACAGATTTTGTCCTTTTGTCATACATTTATCGAATATCTTTTGTAAATATCGGATCCACTCCTGTGGAGGCTGCGAGTACCTATACATACCCGCATATGTACATAACCTAAGATAGTAGACATCTGTAAGGAGTAACGACTTTATAAAACTTTGACTATTTTGAAAGATGTCCGTAATTTTATCGATGTACATAAAAGCATTTCATTGTTAAATTGCCTGTTATGAAGAATATGCGTAACAAGTTTATATTTTCTGGCCATCGAAAGGCCAATGATGAAGATGTACAGGCAATAAACCTATTTTTATCAGTACTATCCCATGCTAGGGAAGGGTCATCTGGAACCATTTCTCTGTACGTATTTCATTGGCATTAGTAGATTTGTAGGAAGTTTGCCTAGTAAAAGGCCAATGGCTCTTAGTAACGGCATTTTAAAAACGATAAATTTTACGAGCACTTATAATGCATCATAAACTATACGGCTGTCTGGAAAAGTTCCAAGTTAATTCAATCAATCCAAAACCTCTACGGCGCGGTAGTTGTTGCTGCATTATTCATCTGAAGAACGTGTCCTTTTTATACTAACTGTAAAATTGCCTCTATGTATTCCTGATGCTCCTGCAATGCAATGTTTTAGTTCAATGCACATTAATTGAATTCTTGCTGCCATATTCGTTACGGGAGCGATCAGTGTAATAACATTTATTGTTCTGTGCATAACGTAAAATATTGAAATAAAACATTGGCTTCATATAAACCACAGTTTTCTGAGAGGAACGGCAACTGGTCCGCTATGCTTGATATTTGCCCTATAAATGTAATGGTATAGTCAGACATTTGAATTAAAACTGCAATAGCAATAACTATTAACTATTTTCAGACTGGCCAACTGGTACTTACTCTGGTTTTATTCGTTTTTACTGAATTTTCTTGTTTATAGACGTCTTAGTGGCCAATGTAGGTTTGTAAAGCTATATATATTGCAAGCGGTAGTTTTATCAAAAGGAGATTTACTATGCGCATTAATTACGTTCAACGGTATAATGTAACGACTACTGCAATTATTGATATGAGAATTGCAATGCAACTAGGGAAAAATTATGAAAATTATGTCGTCACAAATTGCATTTTATTTTATACTGAAACAAGATGGTTGACATAAAGCAGTACAGTGACAGTGCTCTTTGATTTGACATGGTTGTATAATATTCATATTATCTTTTACTTTTATTTTCCCCCAGTTAGAAATGCAAAAAAATGAATCCTACATCTCCCGGCCATTGACAATTTATTTTGTAATGCTTTTTATCAATTGTTTGAATGTTTAGGGATATTTTATCAAAATACAGCACAATATTTCGGGTTTTTATATTTTGCAAAAAAAATCGAAAATGCAGAAATCACGTGAGATCATGTAAGATGAAAAGGGAACATCCGTCTCGTGCTAGAGACTTTTCGCAGAGAACAACAATACTTTCATCATCACATGATTAACTCAATATTTACGTCATGCCCCAAATTCCCTATAAGCGACATATCATGCACGTACACAATGAACCGGTTAACTCAAACAGATGCTATAATATACATGCCATAGGTACATATCTAAATAATATTATTCTTACAATCGGAGTATTATTCCAGTATACTTGAATTAACATCCAAACCGGTGCTTACAAAAACTTGTTCAATATACGTCACAACACATCTACTTTCGCTTTTAGTGTTGGTGTCACCAGTCAACTTTTTCCATTTTCTTTTATCAGACCAAAAACATGAATGCTTGGAAGATCACCCTGTTATATATGAAAAATATAAGTGCACTATTGTATACACCTCTTCTTGCGTTTCTTTCATTTGCGTGTCTTTGTCTTTCAAGTGTTTTCTTTTCATTGCGTGACGAAACATGTTAGCTTCTTAAGTTTCTTTTTCATTAAGGTAGAATTTAATGAAGAGGGATCCAAAATAACTGCAATTGCACAAGGAATGAGCACATGAAACATTTTCTCATAAAAGAGTGTTTTAAGCATCACTGCTACAGACTGTTTGGACTACACTCTTTCATCTGAGAAAATAGGTTAAACTAAACACATGCAAGGCACGTTTGATAACTGGGTACAAAGAGTGTGTCGGGTATCGTAATCTTAAGACATGCAATATTCATTATGCATTGGGACTTGGTACTCACAGTCGGTTATGTACACATACAAACCACCAAACATTTTGTGTGCAGCAAGTAGGCAAGTTCCTTTTGCAAAATGCAGACGTTACCATTATCGTCAACTTTACTTCCACACTAACTGTATGAATTTTCAGTTGCGAGACTTCCTTCTCTTGTTCACACGCTCAACCCGAATTCAGTTTTAAACTTTTCTCCTGACAAAACTGTGTGGGCAACGGCATCCTTAACGAAGTCGTTTCTGTCTTTCCGAATATTCATTGTTAATTTACATCAGCCCATTTCATTTAACCTGAGTAGGACGAAAGTAAACTGTAAGACAAGAGAAGATGCAGTCACCAAACCCCTTGTTTGATCATTATTACAAGTTCACAAAGTTTGCATGACATTTAGAGATACAACAGCATGCATGCAAGTAAAATTAGAGGAGTAGGAGTCTACGATGCGAACAGTAAAACTACACACACTAAGTGAACATCATCGTCACTATCGCCATCCTCATCTGTATTGTCCCCCCATCCAACAACCCAACTTTTATTCATGTTTACATCCATTTTCGTGGTTGTTTCTGCCATAAAATAAAACATTCATGAAGAGAAATTGGTATTAAAGCATTCAAATTTACGTAAAACAATGAAGCGCGAGTAAAGAAAGAACGCAATTCGGCAAAACAATGTACGGCGGTACCGTCAGAATTAAAAAATAGAATGAGGAAGAAAAAGAAAGTCAAAGAAGTCGGACCCTTTCCTCGCCTACGCGGAAAAAGTACCAATGCTTTTGGATACGAAAAATAAAGAACGAGATGGAAACTAACGGTTGGAATATCGCGCGGTAGCCAAATTATAAATGTGCATGAGCCATCACAGACAGACAAGGAGGACAAGTTTGTGTGTACCAAGTCCTAATATTACAAAAGTTTAGAAAATTTGAACAAGCTTAGCTACAATTATTACAAAGTTTCTGTTGAATGCGATGATTTTGCCAGTTTTACTGCTGCATTCACAATTTCTTGGGGCAAATGTCTTCCTTCATTCAAAGGTGCATTAATTTTGTACTACAACTTCATTTTTACTGCGGGTCTGTGTGTCGTTACTTCCTGAAAAAAACATGTCTAATCTTTTACGGCTACGTTTAAGCAAAAGAGTTAGAAAGCCAATCCCCCTTTGCATAGATACGTAAGAAGTATATAAGCACCCTAGAGAAAGCAGAGGAAATGAAGCCGTTGTTAATTCATATTAGGTATTCATTTGGTACTCATTTTTTCCTCACATGTGGCCATTACCTAAGTTTCCGTTCGTAAATACGGATTAAATCTGGTGTTTGGCAGCAACACTTAAAAACTCTTCATCTCTTTGGTTAGAACACTTAAGCAAAGTAAACTCTCTCCGTCGTAAAAGAGGTTAAAGCAGTTTTTTGTTTTAACGAGAGAAATTAGAAAACGGTGGAGGAAGCATATTTCTTACTTTCTTTTCTCGCAGAGCATCATCCCAGGTCAAATGTACTTGAAAAATAAGTCAGCGGCAAGGTTTTCTGTTCAGTGACAACAGCATAATCTGATTTATCCATACCATATGTCTATTTACGTTGAAAAGTATCTTTTAAATGGATTTTCTAGAGGTGCTTGCTACTTCTCCACGATGGCTTCATTTGTCGGAGAAAAACATTTAAACCGTTTATGGGAGCAAACCTCCCGCATACACTAAAATGTATGTATATACACTGTTTCCCCCTGCGCACCCTGTATCCAGGAGAGCTAGGACACCTCTCCTCTTCCAAGGACCATCGAAACGAAATGAGTTTTTCACATTTCTTCGCTTAAAAGTGTTACCGGTGGTCGCTTTGGAGAACCACGCTCTTGTCTTCCTGGTGAAAGCACAGAAAATACTCTGTCCGTGAGACTTCTCTTCTGAACTATGGGTCTGCTTGTGAACCCACTGGTGTAGGCAAACTAGAGATTTACATACGAGGTTTTCTTGGTTTAAGTCTGCAGAAAAGGGCATTTTTATTCTGCTTCATTGTAATCTTATTGGATTTTACGTTTTCTCTTGCATTAGAAGAAACCGTTTGAGTCAAGTGCGACGGAAATGGGAGTTTGTCGGTTAAGTTACATAATCGACGACGAGCTCAACCGTAGAAAACTTGACGTTGTTTTTTCCTGACTCGTTGAATAAATGGAATGCTAAGAAGATCGCACCGTGGAATGTTTTTAAAATGTGCAACATCGCACACTTAAGGGAGAGAGAGAGAGAGAGAAGAGAAGGAGGACGGTAGGAAGAGGCAACTTGAATGTGTTAATCAAGCGGGGAAGAAAAGGAGTCATTTCTCCACAAGAAAGAGACGCAAAGGCAAGTTTGCATGAGCCCCTCCATTTCACTTTGGAAATGTAATTCGTTGCTACGTGTTTGCATTCGTTTTTGGGAAAATGGGAAGAGAGAGAGAGAGGGAGATAGACGCTACCTCCATTTCAAATAGGAATAAATTCACTCCCTATCCTTCTTTCCTTGTTACTTAACACCAAAGAAGGGCTTGTTCATTTATCCTATATGTTTCAAATACAGAGAAATGTGATAGTTCCTCGTGGAAATATATTCGTTTCGCATGAATATCAAGAAACTCGTTTAGGAGCACAGCAGTATTCGTATTTCTTGCAGGAGAAAATACATCTTACAAAAAGTATCCCTACTTCCAAAATGAAATTTTCTATTCTGGTTAGTTTGTTGCATTTATGTCCAACGTGAGTTTCTCTGCACAGACCGGTTTCAGGTTTCTGGTAGAAATGAAGTTTCAAAAGCAATAAATAAGCTTACGATGATAATGATAATGAGAAAACAAAATATGCTGTAACGCAACAGCCAGCTGCATGCTTTGAAATAACGAAATGCATTAACAAGTGCATGTGCCAGTAAACAAAATCCCCTCAAATTATTACATTTTTGTCACGACAACGAGCTCAGTTGATACTAGTTGGCAACACCGTGAAATCTACCCAATCTTTATTTTATGAAAACGATTCAGTAGAAAATAAACAAAAATATTAACGATAAACACTTGTGACAATAACCCCTAACTGTGGTTCACTAATGTTTGCATTCTGTCATTATTATAGCGCTCGTTATTGTTGCACAATTTAATTAGGTAATAACAAAAAACAAATGCATCAAAATTGTGTAATTTTCTACCAAAATTTTCAGTTTAACATTAACATTTCAGCCGCATTAATATTGGAGTGGCGTAATGCATTATTATAACACGTCTCTGCCTTGTACTCCAAAGTCCAATTGGAAATTTCTTAAAGGTGACACAGTTTAATCCAGCCTATAGCTATGCTGAAAGTGTTAGAGATATAATGAGACATGTTCGTATTAAATATTACTATCTCATACAACACTAAAGCCGCTTTATCGTTACATCAATGTCTTTTATAACATATCCTTTAACAAAGGACTAGTAAGGAGGTCAGATCGGAAATAGCACTGCTAACTTTAAGTCTAACAGATATTATTATAATCAACTGTATACGGCGGTTATAGTAAGCAACTATCCATTCAAACTTGTACCATATACTATTATCGCTATCATACATATAACTTTTGAAAATCAGTTCAGCATCAAAGTTATTCTAATACCATTTAGCCTCCATTAAACTGAAGAGCAAAGATACTTGTCGGTTTCATTGAAACTCGAAAAGCAAATTTCAGTAAATTCAAGTGAGAACATTTATGACGATGCATCGGCAAACAGCGGATGGCTTTTAGGGTATACCACCGAGATGCTTCTAGAACAAGTAGAGCAGCGTGGTTGTTCAAGGAAATAATGAGAAGAGTTGAGACACAAGTGCAATTAATTGTGTTTCATAAAGGACAGTCATCACTACCACACGGAGTGTAATTATAAGAGTTTTAATGATCATGTTCCCCTCAACCTCAGCTCTTATTCTCACCTAAATGGCTCCCCTTTCCAAAGACATTCATTTAATAATCTTCCACCCAGTATAACTCCAATAAACAAACTAAAATTTCCGGGAGTGTTAGGTAGCACTGACCAATTTGGTTTCCACAAGAAAAAGCTTCGAGAAACATTCTAGTTGTCTCCAAGATGGTGTTGAAAATGGTTCAATAAATCACATGCATATTTCGGACAAACTTTCACTTTAAATAAAAAAACGTAATGCCATTACAGATGCTGGAAAAAATTGAAGAATATTCTATGCCATATATGAGTACTGAGTACAACAACCGTTGATATGTGTGTTCTGCCTTTCACCATAGTGCATTAAAGTATACAAAACTATTATTATTATTATTGTGCCAACATATTCAGATAAGAAATCTCTTTTTGTTGGCGCTTCTATTACCACGAC
>JAHZNE010002446.1:0-23330 GCA_027744055.1 Callyntrura sp. NNG-2020
TCTCTCTCTCTCTCTCTCTCTCTCTCTCTCTCTCTCTCTGGTACTCGCTTTTTCATTTTCGAACTTACATTTTATACATAATATTATGTTCCTATAAAGTGCAGAACTCCAATTGGGACAGCGCGTATAGTGAGTGGTCCCGCTGCTGTTAGGAATAGAAAAGATAAAAAAAGGAAGAAAATAAGAGAAGAATAAAATTCAGTTCATGTAAGTGAGTAGGAAGTATAGTAAGTAAGGTTATCTAGGAAAAAAGTTCCTTTTCTCCCATTTCCAGTGGCATGGCAATCGTGGCATGCATGCATAGAAGAAACACAAACAAACCCAAACTGAGCTTCTCTCTCTCTCTCTCTCTCACTTTGCAGGCTTTTACTTGCCTGGTTCCACTCATTCTCTCTGCTTACTTTTTATGTAATACCCTGCCATTCCCCACACCAGACCAGAACGAACAGAGACAGAGAAGAAGGAACATTATAGTGAGTTCACAGAAGCTAGTATCGATCATCCTACAATTTCCTTATTATGCCAAAGCCCCTCTACCATGCAGCAAAAAAGGCAGCGGCGGCGGCAGCGACAGGACATTCTGTACACTTTTCCACTTTCTTGATGACTCCTCTTCCAACTGTTCCACTTACTGATTTATATTTTATTTTCGTAGTTACTACACACTCATTCACTCCTAGTTATTATAACAAACCTCTCACATTCCTCCACCAGCAGCAACAATAACAACAACAACAACAAGTACTCCAACTATGAAACGACGACGAAATCTTTTCTTCCAAAAATCCCCGTAACGGTCCAATGGAATCTTTTGCGTCGTTCTGGCGTTTGGGTTCCGGTGTACATCAGAGAGAAAGAGAGAGAGATATATGGTTAATACCCTGAAACAAACACAGTTTGTCATGCATGGTAATTATACAAGAATGACTTCACCCGGGAAACGTTCTCCCTTTTCTGCCCATGTATAATGTAAAAATGAACTCTGACATCCACCGTGGAAACAACATCATATTGTTCAACAAGGCACCCACATAAATTGTCTTCTTCGCAACGCCCCAGCGCGATGAGGATGAGGATGATGATGATGTGCATTGAGAACACTTACCGTACTACTACTCCTACTGCCTAATACCGTTTACAAAGCGGCTAACCCTAACTAAAACGTTACATTGTGGTTAGCACTGCGCCACTTGACTAGGAGAGAGAATATATCTATATCCGCGCTAGTTACTCCAAAAAGTTTTTCCAGATGAACACGTACTTTGTACTTACATAAAAGTGTTTACACCAAAACTTTTTTGTTTTCCACTAAAAGGGTATCTGTGTCTAGGGTTAACAAGATTTTCCTACTCTTTTTTAGCACACACATACTCTCTCTCTCTCTCTTCTTTCTGTTTCTCCTCATCCCTTATCATTTCTCTGCCTTCTATCATCATCAGTTTACATCCTCACTTTGAAAAATCATTACATAGCAGAGAGGAAAAAGTTTTTTCCGTTACCATCCTTCTGAAAAACCAACACATACGGTGCCGTCGTCGTCGTGGTGGATGGAACAGTTCACTTGACTTCTACCCGGCGAGTCCATCTTCGTGACTGGAGGATATAATGGATACACTTTTTTATCCGTTCATCCAATAAGTGGAACTTCCTATTTTGATACATTCTGAACAGAAACACATACTGCACCGCAGACGTCACTACACGACGACGGAGCCCTGAGTGGCTTCCTCTCTTCGTTTTTTTTGTTTTTACAACTCAGCAATAACCAAGCTTCCAGGAGAAATTGTCGTGCATTTTTATAGGTTTCACGCTGAATGGTGCCGATTTCCAATGCCATTCCTATTACCTACATCAACTACTACTATTACTACTACGACTACTACACACCGCGCATAATATGTTGTCTCAAGGAACAACTCATCACATTTCTCCCAACCTATCTCTCCTTCCATTGTCCCTCATTTCCAAAGAGCACCGCACCGCAAAGCTCCCGCTACAACACGAATGCTTATTACTGTCGTAGTTAAACCCGCGCGTAACTTTTATTACCCACTACTCCTAAAAACCTAAATAAAACAGACATATTCTGTACAGCTCCCCGTTTGGGGCTCCTGCCCCTCACATTTGACTTTTGAGCAGCAGCGATAACAAACCCGGCGCTCTGTTGAGGGGAACGAGGTAGAAGGGCGACGTCAACAGGAAAATCTAGGAGGTTCCTTCAAATATTTAGGGATTGGCGATAGACACAAAAAATCTATAAATGAAGTTCCCACCCAAAAGGTATCTCAGGAAAATCCAACGCGATCAAATCAGCAGTCTACCGTCTAATCTAAAACTTTTGGAGGAATTTCGGTTTTTTTTGTAAAATACGAAGTGTTGAGCCGGTTGGGAAGGAAACTTTCTCCGTTGTGATTCTCACTGTGTGGCGTCGTAGTTGGACACATGCCTACCTAATATCATCCGTGTATATCTCTGTATGTGGTGCAATGGCGTAGAAATTTCACTTTTGTATATAATTTTAGCTTCGACAGCTACTTTAAAAGTTTCCTTAAATCCTCGTTTTTTTCTCTTCTTCCTTTTCGCCGCTGCTGACTTGCTGCCATCAATACCCCTGGGCAATTACCTACTATCATTCTCACATTCCGGTTGGATGGAAATTCCACAGGAACATGATCGCTCGGGATGCTTACCAACTAATGTCATTTCAATAATGCTCCACGCCTTAACCACCAGGGCTGGAAGTAGTGCAGGTGTATCCAGCGAAAATTTCCTTTTGTGCGGTTTATTCTCCAAGTCCCGATGTACATAAATACGTATTACAAACATACACAGCCTCCTATCCTTTTCAATCACCTTATTTTTTTTAGCGTTCGGCGTTCTAGTCTGAGATTCTCTGCCACCACACCACAAGCAACCCACAGACGCTACGGTTCCACATTCCACCTAGACCCGAACACAGGGAGATGTGTGATTCCCCGTAAACTTTCATAACGTTCATCATTTAAACGGGAATAAATAACACATGTTGGATCAGTGACTTCACCACAACCCTTCGTGGTTTGGTAGCTAAAAACAACAAATACCTTCAGGTAAGAAAGAGGACGGGAGAGGCAGCAGGAAGGAATTGGGGTTCTTCCTAGATAAATTAATAGATTAATTTCGGCATCCTCCCAGATAGCATGGGGGAAGGGGTTCATAGAAATGTCTGGAGGGGCGTAAACGCTTTGATTTATGAGTACGATTGTAAAACGGCTGCGTTACTGCAGCAACGGAAAATTGTGCGTGGGGATGGTGACAACCACTTACAGGAAATCAGGGCTAAAGTATCAGGGGGGGGACGTTGGGGGGACATTCATATCCTGTAATATATTATGACTCCTCCCCTCCCTATCCTTTAACGCCGGTGTAACGAGGCAGTATGCTGGCGTATCGGCTGTTACATAACTAACTAACTAACTAATTTCAAAATCCTGGAGGGGGGACTCGTCCCCCCGGTTTCTACAGCCATGCAGGAAATACCAGTTGATTGATGTCTTTAACGTGAAAATGGCTGGTCATTTTCCTCTTCGAGAGTGTTATACAGGTTGAAATGGAAAATGACTAAATTGCCGTTTCATTAAGGAAAAGCTATTTATTAAATAATGTAAACCTCAACTTAAGATACACATTCCTCTCGTTATGAATGTTAGGTATGATATAATAGACAGTTCGTTTTTTATTGAAAACATCGCCTCTAAATTTAGGTATAATGGCCCTCCAATTTCGATAACTACACTACTGGCAGTGTGGACCCCACCAGGAACAAATATACGCGCTCTATCCATAAACGGATTGTACATAAACAATTCATTGCGAGGGTACTACTATCCACGATTGGCAAACCGGGCTGATGTACACCATGTGGAGGGGAAGCGGGTTTAAAAGGGAGAAAACAAAACCTGATATATGGAATATCGATATTATAGTCCAGTTTTGGAATACATGCCCCTTCCCACAAACACATTGAATAGGAGATATATATATACATACAACATACACACACACCAGTATAGCCGTCCTCATGACAAATGGAATTTTTAAAATTATAGATAAATTTTCGTAAATCTTTAATTAATTCATTTGTTATAATGGCTAAAACGATAGGATAACGAGTCCTGAAATTTACGTACTCCTTGTTTTTACCTTATTGGGAATAATTTAAAATTATTTTTAAAAAATACAACGTGTGATGGTGCTTCAGTTGGGTATTGTACGAAGGATTTTTGTTTGTTTGTTTATTTTCACATATTATTTGTTGTCCTTGACAAAGCAACAACAGCAACCGCTCTGGTCTGGTAGGTCAAGAGATTTGTGACTGGACTGCAATAAAACCTCATAAAAGATAGTAGTGATCGTAAAGGAAGGCAATGAAACATGAAAAAAATGGTAAGCACCGCTACATAAAACGCTGGCATGAATAAATACAAAGTTTTGGCATAAAAGGTTTCCAATTGATAGTCCTACTCACACCGCCAACTTCCCCTTCATTCTCTCCCAATCCCGTCCACCCATTTCTATAGCGAAAATGAAATTCAAGTGCGCTTTTCACGTATATTCTCGAGTGAGTGCAAGTACCCCCAACCACAAAAGATCTGAAATGACGGGATATTTTCCGGTGCTGCCAAAATTACAATACTGCTTTATTCTCGTTCTTCCCGGGTTAATGAGTAGAGAGAGAGAGAGTGAGTGTGTGTGTGTGTGTGTGTGTGTGTCCCCGCTCGCTCGTTGTACCTGAAGGACATCATCCACCAATCCAATATTTACTTTCAGCAAACAACACACTCTGTGTGTAGTCAGCCCCGCTCAAAATGCAGAAAATAAGGATGAAAATGAATCTTCTGTATGTTGTACAGTATCAATAAGTTTATTAGTTAAATACAACATCACTACTACCAAAAACACACATCAACAAAAGGTTCACAATTTGTTTTCCTTTTACAGTTGTCACACAAGTTGCACGTTTGCCAACGTCACATGTTTGCAAAACTCCAGGGTGCGTAAATAGTAAATACTGGAAAGCCACTACAGTAACAAGCGATTAAAAACTTTTTTTTAAACTATAGACACACACACTTGTATATATTTCTATTTACATAATATAATCAAGTAGCGCTAACAAAACACGACAATTCTTTTTAATCTTCCCAGTCAGGCACGTCGGTTTAATACAAATTGTATTGCCACTTTTTTTGCAGGGCTTCCGGTGTGTGGTTTCCAAACAAAGAGAATTGTGTTGTGTGGTGAGATACAACTTGAAATGTCGTCGTGCAACACACAGACACTCGTGATAAGCTACCATTAATCTAGAAGTTACAGTGTAATCTATCTAAATACATCTATCCTATACCCCTATAACAAACAAGAATTCTTGACTTTCTGTGAACAAAATTAACATACTACGTCGTGTGGTAGTACTAAAAACAATACTAATCTTCTATGGTAGGGGTGCATCAATAGGGAAGGTTAAGCCACAAAGGATGTTTTGCTGGCGGGTTACTTGTACTTGTTACAAAAATTAATACAGAGTTATCTTAATGGGAAGTTTGGTTATTACACGAACGCATGACATCTGATACAGTTTTAATTATTTTAATTAATTTTCACTTAAGCTACCGCCATTTTTCGACAAAGGCGGGTAAAAACCGGATTGTCTCCAGCGGGAAGATGTACAGATATTTTTGCTTCTCTATAAATATATATATATATAATTTGGGACATTCATGCCACTTTCGGGGGTACAAATAAGTGGCTACTTAACTTGTGTAAAGAGGGACAAGCACGACATAAATTTTAGTTTGTTGGGAAAGCAACATTTTAAAGTTGTATTTGTCTTCAATCAATTCCTTACTTTCCATCACGTAACCAACTTCTTGCTCGCGAACCAAGTCGGGTGGGACCGGCTGGGAGAAAAAAATATATTAGAAAAACAACAAGTTTACGACACAGTCCTTGTTCCGACACAATCTGGTTGTAATTTTGTACCAGTCAGTAGAAGTAGTATCTGTTTGGCAGTATCAACATCGTCATCTTTACATTCTCGAATAAGTTTTAAACAGAAGACGGGAAAATACTAGCCAGCATCCGGTAGATAGGAGAATGGCAAGGGAAGAAGGACAATGAGGATGCTAGCTGAAAAAAAGTGAAAGCGCGACAAAAGTAAAAAGTTTGGATGTCGCCCTATAAAACGAAAAGTGAAGAAGACAACAGAGAGGAGAAATAATAAAAGTTAGTTTTTGAAGTGGAGGAAGGAGGAAAGATGTAAAATTGAAATGTCCTCCGGCGAAACTTTTTTCTTAGATAGAAAAGATAGAGAAAGTTTACCCACCCAAACTGACCGACTACTTAGAGTAAGTGTATGTATTAACAAGGAACTTTCTCTGAGGAGAACAAACTGCACAGGAAATGAAAGCGTGGAAGATAGTTGAAGGGGAAGAGAATATATATGTGTGTGTGATATGTGATCTGATAAGGAATGATGATTGTGTAACATCAATAGTGGTCATGCAACTGATACGTTCTCGGAAAACAAACAAATGGCGAGAACACTTTAAATCTAATAATGAAAGTGCCTTGCATGACGGTATATTTTACGAACAAAATAAATGTAGAAAAGGGGAAAAGAGAAAGAGCAGTTATGTTCAAATGCGTCGCCTGGGTATTTTGGGTAGTATACAGAGAACATTTTATTAGTTGAAAGTTGCTTGTTTAAAAAACTGATGAAAATTGTTTTCTTTTTTTCTGGATAAAAAAATCGTGCTGTTACATGAGATTTTTAAGTGAGAAGAAAGTAGTAAGAAAGACAACAAGACAAGACATAAAATGAATACAGAAATAAGAAAAAAAGCATAACTTTGTAAACATTTCGCCTGAGTTGTTGTGTGGTGGGGAAACCCAATGCCCACAACAATACTTTGTTTGTGTTATGTTTTAACAGCAAAGATAGATTCGGTCATTTTAGGATAGCAATTATCTTAGTAGATGGGGAAAGTATCTTGTACCCTGTACTCAATGCAGCATAATATGCGAGGTTGTCGGAACAGGGGGGGGGCAAGGGGGGACAATCATATCCCGGAATGCATTGAGGCTCCACTCCTCCCCATCCTTGTAAGGTAAAATGGCCCAAACTTGGGTGCATTTGTTCCCCTTATCCCCCCTGTTCCTAGACCTATGATAACATGGAAACTTCAGAAGAGAAAGACACTTGCTTGGGAACATTTTCATTTATTTTCCCTCATTTTAGGATTAATCGTTAACAGCGAAATCTCACACGGCTAGAGTAGAGTGTGCTCTCTAAATTCACAATGCAGTAGTAATCTCTCTAACACTGCGAATTTTTTTTCAATCGGGCTTGGAATGGCTTGATGAAAAAAGTTGAACCTTTGTTCCAAACTTGTCATTCCTTTGAAAAAAAGGACAAAAGCGTTCCCAAGAAAGAGCACGGCATTGGTAAAAGTATACGCTTGCTAATCCCGAACCTGTTAGCGGTTAATATTAATCAAGCTTGGGGCTGAGGATTAAAACTTGAAACACCTACTCCATAAACAAAATGCCCAACGGAAAGGTAATTACCATTTATTCTCATTTGGAGAACATTTCTACGAAACTCTATACGGGAAGTATTATTGGTGCTAAGAAATCCAAACAGTAGATGAAGATACCAATTATGCCGAAGCACGAAACACTAATAATACCTTAATGTTACGACGAAAAATTATATCCTTATCATCATCATCGGATGTAGTGTACGCTTGAACGCACCCTTATGCCAAATGGAAAGCGGAAAGTAATTAAGAAAAAAAGTTTTTTCCATCTCATCCGTTTATGGAACTGCTTAAGCAGCTGCTGTGTACTGGGATAAGGATGTGTATCTGGAACGGGGTTTTGGCATATCTTTAGAATTAATCACAGTCTAATAAAAAATGTCAAATACCAGTGGTGTGTATCATGCTGGATGTCTACTAATTTTAGCGTATTTAGTATGTGCTTATTTTTAGTATTATTATTATTGGATTTTATTGCAGATACTCCGCCACAAATCTCTACACCACCGATAAGTAACCATCCATATATGTACTAACCAACAAAAATATAAATGAAATGAAAATTAAGATGTTGTTGTCTATAATAAATTCTAGTTTTGATGCGCCTTAATCAGTGTGTTGGCTATATAGTGGGATTCTGAAAGATTTTTTTAAAGGTTTTACTTACAAATAATAAGTATTGAATAAAGTGCTTAGGATGATCTGGGTATAGTCAATACAGTAGAAAATACAGTGTCACTAGAAAGAAAGCTACACTAAAACTGCATTTTCACGCCTTCTAATGTAGTTTCAGCGCTTGTTTTGGGGTTATAAGAGCCTAATTTATTTGATTTATTTTGGAAAAGCTCGAGTCATTCCGACGGGCAAAAATGGTCGGAAACAACCTAACGAGAATTGTAATGCTACAGTAATGCTCGTTTTTAGACAGAATTATAGTATATTTCACCCGTTTTCACTTACAAGTTGAGTGTTGATAAAAGTTACAAAGAAATTAATGACTGCTGAAGTGGTACAACAAGACGTGCCATTTAATACCAACTTATAACAAGACATACTTACAACTGACAAGGAACTTTTTATATTGATAAGGACGCGTTTTGTATATATTCCTATATCAATATAAATAGTACCATAGAGCAAGTGTAACAAAGCCTTAACAAGTTACTTTCACAGTCCGTATTTACTCATCCAAATACACAATACATTTTGACTAATTTTTCTGGCTCATATTTTCTTCGTGATCATATTTGAACTACACATGGCGTAAACGTTATATAAGGTCTTCAAAAACTGGATATTACAAAAGAATTGGCCGACGGTCATACATTATAATAGCGAATACAAAAGTGTTTTTATATTTGAATATTTGCGTATAGAACAACCAATCCGTTGAAAAATTTGATTTAGATCAAACATTTGGCCTTTTTACATTAGAAGGATAGAGAGCGGGGTGGGAGGGACCTTAATGCATTACAACAGGGCAGAAACATCCCCCACTTATCCCCCCTGTTCCGATTACCCTGTCCTATATTACATCATCGCTGTAACCAACAACCCAAATGGAGCAGTTGAATTTTGGCCTATTGCTTTTTCAATATCACCAACTTCCATTTGAAGCAAATATCTTATTTTTCTCCCACCAGTCCATATTTCTCTTGTCGTAAACATGTTCCGCCTTCGTGAATCAACTTGCTATTTACTGTATAAGATTAGCAGTCGTAGATCACACAACTTTTGATCGGCTTCCCTTTTCACAAGGAAATTCCATTTTTACAAATATTTATACCGAAAACATTTCTCTTGCCTACTTGTTCAGACGACATCCTTACACAACTACAAAAATTATGAAAGCTGAAACGCGCTTCCAGCTCAAATAACATTTTTATAGACTTCCTTATTTGCTTTCTTGTTATTTAGAAAAAGGGATATGGTACATTCACAAAAAAAATTCAATTTTCTCTTTACCCGAGTAGCGGAGTCAGTGTGGATGTGTACGATTGTACAGACTCACATAAAGAATATGCATTTTTCTCGTAACATTAAGTATATTTTGTTCATTTCATCACAGTCAGGCCATGAAAGCGAAGAATAAAAGGAAAGAAACATGGAAATTGTATGAAGAGTTTGGAGAGACGCTACCCAAAAGGAGAGGAGAAAGTAAAAGAGAAAATAGAACAATAGGCAATACAAAAGGGAGCAAGCTGACGACGAGAATGATGATGATGCTAATGATGCAAATGATAATGTTAAACAAAGTATGCATTCTGGCAAAAGTCTGTATCAAATATAATTGAATTTGATCACAGTTCCTCTCGTGCTAGCACACAATATATTAACATATTGGATGCATTAGTTTTGTGCTTTCTTACCGCGTTCAATAAAAGGAAAGTGTCGAACATATCTCTAAGCAGCCACTCGAAACTCTCCTTGTCTTGACAGCAAACTTGGGGGAAAGTGGAGGGTTCCGGAGGAGGAGTGATGTTGGTATGCTGCTGCTGCTGCTGCTTGCCTTCGTTGAGGATACATCATATGGGCGGGTGGGAGGCTTCTTAAGGGACCACTGCCACCCGCACTGGGAAGAAGCGTCCTTGGTGGAAACTGTCGGTTGCCTTGTACTCTTTGAAAACCGTACGGGTGATGATGATGGGATGGGACTGCCGAAGAAATATGGGGCATCGTCGAGGACGAGGGGGAAACTACAGCTTTTTGTGGGGGTGGGGGTGCAGCGGCTGGGGGTTTTTGGGAAGGTGTCTTGGATCCATTATCTTGATTAATGGTTTGCCAAATGTCCGTTAGCAGAGTGAGGGACAAAGAATCTGGGGCGCCACCTTCATCGTCTCCACCGTCCCCGATTTTGGTTCGATCGTCTCTCGCCTTTGTTGTTTCAGCTGGTGTCTCTGTGTCGTCCCCTTCTATGGACTGCATATTATAAGAATATAGAAATGACAGAGAGAAAAAATTATCGTGTTCATTAATGTCCTTTGTATACATTCATTCATACAATTTTATGTTATGCACTTCTTGGCTTGATTAAACCTTTGTGTAATTTACATTACGTTAATTATCAATATTGTATTTCATTTTCGTTATTACTCCCATCTTCCTTTTCTGGACACAATCTGACAATGAGAGGACTCCTATTTAGTATCTATTGCAGCACGTAAATTTGTACAGCATACGCTTTTCCTCATAAGCGGCACCGTATCATTATTTTTGCACCAACGACTGTCGTTAGCTTAAGACAGAAGAAGGTGTACAAGCCCCCGTTTAAATTTCTGGTTAGCGTATTCCTTGTGAATGTCTTCATCGTCGTGCATCATCGTATGAATAAAATTAGAAAGGAGAGGCGGGCAAAAAAAAGTGCAGAGCCCGTTTGGCTTAATTATTGATGCTCCCACAGAAGTATGAAGCCCTTTTTAAATATGGCTGCCTATTACTGCCCAAAAATAAAAGTATGTGTCTATTTTTTTCTCTCTCGCTGTGTCTGTCACTTCCAGACTGTCTGTCAGGCACTAAATGACAGCGACACGAGTTGAATAAGTGTGCAGTATTATTTTTTCCTTCTTCTATTTATGGCTCCTTCTACGAAAATGCACACGACACAACGACGATATTTGTAAATAAGCACCATTTATCCATTCATGTAAACACGCACCCGTTTTTAGCTCGTAATAATTCATCATCCTCCCAGCCCCATATTTGTGGTAACTGTGAACAGAAAACGAGAAAAGTATTTCTCGACACTTTTATCGTCATTTATAATTTTCCTCTGCTACCATCACCATCGTCGTCGTCGCTGCCTAACTCCCTGTTCCGTTCTCTGCATTCAGCAAAAACTTTGGCCGGAGCGCTCCTTAAAATGAAAGTTGTGTGTAGATAATAATTAGATAAAATAAGGAGCTAAAGCCATTTTATCGACGCAAAAAATTCTCCCGAGTTAGAAGAGACCCACATATACATACATACACACTGTTTGTAACCGCACTCTGACAAGACGTCAACAGTTGCTGACTAGTTTTGAAAAGAGACCAATACTCGTCGTCATTTCGGTTGCCACACATAAAATACATTGTAACGAATGTCTGACTACTTTCCGGTAATGGGCTAGCTTTGACTCTTAAATTTTTTATTGGCGACCTTTCCCATGACTCCTCATAGTAGTAGTAGTAATAGTAATAGTAGTAGTAGTAGTAGTAAATAGTAGCAACAAACATCGTCCTTTCTGCCACACAGCAACATCATCAGCTTTTGCTTCACCCTATCAATGAATAAAACATGTAAACAACTGGACAAAGTTGACTACCGACCCGATTCTACGACAAGACATTTTTTAGAGACTACACTGGTGGGACTGACAGAAACAACGCAACGCAATACTACTCCTCCGTTGGTGATACCATTTACCTATATATTACATGTATAAATTTTAGTGGTAGATTTTTTTGCAGGGCAAGTGGGGGTGACACAAGATGACAGAAAATAAAGCAAAAACGCCTGTTATCCGGACATGGAAATTATTCATGAATAAGTAAGGAATCCGACTTCCATTCACATTCGCTTGAAAGTTTTATGCATATAGAGAGAGAGAGATAAGAAAGCATGTTGTGTATGCATGCGTCAAGTTTTAGTGTCGCGGTAGTGCCATATAGATATATGTGTATGTATTAGGTACGCCATTCCTTTTCATTAGACTGATGGAGTAATATTTTGTGGCCATCGGGTTACACCTACTACTAAGTAATTTATATTCCTACCAGATCGGTTGAGTATACTGATGTTGTCGTTATTGGTGTCACCACATCAGACGAGTTTCTCTCTGCAAACTTACTCCACCCGATTAGGTTTCTCTTTCTTGACGCTGTCAATGAGGATGATTCCTCTTCCATCCTTATTAGATTTTCCTGTGTTAACGAAGCTTTTCTGGGGAAGTGCGGCGGCAGAGGAGCGGGAAATGTTGACGGTGTAATAAAAGATGCTCCTGGTATTTGCGGCGTAGTCCCTTTTTCCGGTATTGACTCTGGCAATGCAAAAACGCAAGCAAGCACAAAAACACACAATGTCTTCATCGTGAATGATGAGAAAATGACTTGAGAGCTGATTTAGTCAACCGATTTCCTCTAGAAAGGAAAGTGGAAACGGGGGAGGGGAGAGGGGGAGAGATAAAAAGAGAGATGAAAAAGCGGAATTTCCTGTCCAGTTCGCGTTTCGTTAGCGGAAGAAAAGAGCAGAGCGAAGAAAAAGGTACTCAGCTATGATATCACAGCCAGGATGAAAACCCGTCGTTGTCGAAAGGGGGGATGGAACAAAACGAGAGGACAAATGTAGAGAAACCTACATTTTCTTCTTAAAAACGGGACAAAATGAATGTATTTTATAAAAGCATAATTGTGACCTGCTTTAGGAGACGCATGAGAAACGGGATGTCTTTGAGTGGTGTACCCATGGAAAAGGTTATAATTGGATGGAGAATCAGTTTTCTTCAATACTAATCTCTCTCTCTCTCTCCCTTTTTTATATAGAGACGGTCTACTACGACTACGGCTACGGATACATGCTACGATAGAAAAGGTCGTATCATTAGCAATCCAAACTACTCAGAGAGAGAAACGTCTACTCTACAACTGTTTACCTCCTGATCGTACAGACAAGTGCAGGGGCCAAATGCTCGTGTTGGGAATTTGTTTGTTCCGGTGATCCTCGTCCTCTTCGAGTAACGTGTGAAACTGTGCCTTTGACAGGAGCATCGTCTGACTGGTGCCTTGATTGTCATTTGATGCTCCTGCTGCTGACAGGGGGGACACTTTTGCTGATCTTGGAGTCGACACAGATAAAGAGGGTAAAGCGGCATGGTGGTGACCGCTCACTTGATCCTTCCGAGCGGTTATTTTACTAACGGGATCATGACGGTGAAAATGATTTGAGGATGATGACGGTCCATTAAAATTAATTCTTTGCCGAGGGGACGACACCGGCTTCGGAAAGAGTTGAAGAGGAGCGGCAGGAGGGAATCGGGGATGATGCTGCCAACTGATGGGATGATGATGGTGGTGGTAACGGTGTCTGTGCCAGTTAAAAAGTTTTATGGCGTCGTGAAAATGAGCGGTCCCAGTTGGAGATTTGTAAGGAGAGAAATTGCTGACGAAATTGTTTAAGGAGGCCGAGGAGGAGGATGATTGGGTCGGAAATCGAAACGCTTTTTCTCTCTGCTCAATTTTTCTCGGGGACAAGGGCTCTCCTCCGGATCCTTTTTTTGTAGTCAGGTCACATGAGCGCCCACACAAAAAAAACGTACGTGCATATATATTCACAGAGAAATAAAAATTCATGTCAAACTTTTGTCGTCGTTATAATAATATTTTCGCTTTGTTTGGTAAAAATTAGTAGTGGTGGAAACGACAAAGGGGAAAAAAGTGAAGAGAGAGCCAGCCCGTTCGTTACATTCCCTTTTTATATTCAGCTCAAAGAAAGTCCACTCAAGCCTTTTGAAGAGGAACTATCAATCTACCCACTACAATCAAATACCGATGTTTGATCAACGAATGATAAGAATAGAAGAAAAAAAAGAAAGTAAGGAGAATTCCCAGAGTTTTGCTACTTGCTACTACGGAGGACCAGTGCCAGGATATATGTACCTTTTCTACTTGATTGGTCTATAAATAACTGCCTCCCTCTAAATTATCATTACCTCTAGTCTCTACTCAACGATCTACACTACTACAGCTACGGCAGCGGTAGAGGTACTTTTAAAAGGGTTCATTCCATTTTATTACCAATATTTACTAGTAACTGAGGATACTGCCGAAATTTCCGTTTTCCCCGGGAAGAAGCAGCCAAGTCTTCGGGAGGATTGCGCTGCTGTCCTTGAAGGCCTTGCGGTGGGGGAAAATAGGTAGCAGTTGGGGAGGATGCGGCTGATGATGATGATGATGACGATGAAGTACTTGGTCGGTGGGAGAAGGGAAGCCCATCCTCACTTTGAGCCAAGGGGCGACCGGAGCCCTACGAATTTCATCTACAATTACTGGCACGGCCTTGATGTGTAACGGGGAATTATGCATTACAGGGATAAACAAAAAACCGCTTGGAACTCTACCTAGAGGGTTACACAGCGAACCGAGCTATATAAACCTTTTTTTCTGGAGAAGGAACACAGCAAATCTGTTCCAGTTAACACTAAATTTTAGTATGGAGGTAAATTTTATGATAGGCTCTGTTCCTTAGAGATATCAGGGAAAGTATGTGCTTGAAAGTTGCTTCTATGTGGGTACATCCAACTGTTTACTAGAAAGTCTGACTAGATTATGGGTCTATCAATAAACGATCAAACTTAAAATGTAAAAAAAAATCCTATGCAAAGGAAGAGGACTGGCTGACTTAGATCGGATCAAACATGGGACGGTTTTTTTGTTTAAACTTCCTCGGGATTCCATGGGCTCTTCTACACAAAATCATCGGAGCTTTTTCACAAATGCTATCGATTGGCGAAAAACGACGTTCAAAAGTTGAATTGCTCAAGACTTGTAACTACGGAAGACCGGAAACGTAAAAGTAGTTTTAGGTTCGCGAGCCAGTCCGACTATGCTGGAAATTTTCCCTCGTAAAATCTGTTTTCGGGAGATTTGCTATTAATTTTTAGCGTGAGCCTGCTTACGTGCGTAACTATACCTAAATACCTCGCTCAAGTTCCTTTTCGAGACAGTTGCATGCCCCAGTGTTCTAAAAAAATTCCCAGAAATTCTGGTGTTAATAATAGAAAGGATAAATAACCTGGAGGTGATGACTGAGCTGTTGGTTATGCTGAAGTTGTTGGAGTAGCTGCTTCTCGCTACGATAATTATGGTGCTTTTCTAGATTGCTCGTTGCAAAGTTCAAGGAAACATTAAACCCATCAATGTCCAACGGCGAGGGACGAAAAACCGGACTAAAAGTTTCATACACCGGCTTCGATATGAGGATATCCTCGAATTTTTTAATATCACCCCCCACGCCCGTTGGAATACGGCCGCTGGAAGGTGTGCTGCTACTAGCAGCCGCGGAGTAGAAACTGGTTGTCCGGGCAGCAGTACTGCTGGCTGCTGTGGAGGTATCACTGGCAGTGGTGGTGGTCTCATTATTCGCACTGATTCCCATCGACGACGTCGTCGTCGTCATCATCATCCTCAAATTTCCCCTCTTTTCCTTCTCCTTCATCACCATCTTCTCCCCACTCTCGTAGTCATCGCCGTAATCATTATTGGTAAACGTGGTGATGGTGGTACTGCTGGTAGTAAGAGCAGAAGTTGTAGGAGCAGCAGTAATGCCACCACTTCTAGTGCTGTTATTATTGTTCATACTCCTGCCACTTTCCCTGTTCATCATACCAGAAATTGGTCCAACTTTCAAGAACGCCAGAGAGGCTTTTGAGTTTCGAGAAGTTGAAAACCTTTCATCTTGCGTAGTAGTAGGTCCTCCTCGACGATCAACTTGCACGACATGCACTTTCCTCTGTATATTTTTTATTATCATCATCACAACATGAACCACACATGAACACAACATTCCAGAAATATGTACAACAACCATCATCATAATAATAATAGTTCCAAAAAAAATAATTTCTTGAGAGACCCCCTATTTGTATGCTACCCTGATGCGTAAAAATGTACGTGCGGTTTTTCCACAATGCCGTATTATTATTGGCGTCATCACCTTTTGTCTTACACGCTACCACCATGATGATTGTTGTGTGTGGAGCATACATTCCTATTCCAACATTCATCTCTACCTTCCCTCATCATCGTTCATGATCTCCCTGTCATCATCATCATCGTCATCATCATTATCATCAAAAATGCCCTTTCAACAGTGATGATGAAAACAGGGACTAGGGATTGCAAGTATCATCATCATCATCGCTCTTCGTAAGCATCATTATTACTTTCCGCAAAGTTTGAGCGTAGGATTAATAGGAAAGTACTCTTAAACTTGCAACTAAAGCAAACAGCCATATCGCGTATCCCATCACCCGCTATCATAATAATATCATTAGAACCCGCAACGATATTGCTCTGCTTCCTGTCGTCGTCGTCGTCTTCATCTTATTATAGTGTTGACATACATATGCGTGTGTGTGTGTGTTGTGTGTCGTGTGTGTCTCACAGGGTAAACGCCTGCTGTATATATATGTGTATATGACCAGTATCGCCAAAAGCCCTCCAAATATCCTTTTTATGGAGGAAACTTTCTGCGTAAAATGAAACGACGCGCAGCAGCTACAACCAGACCTGAAAATACCCTTTATTGCAAAAAATATACACGGCTGTACTACATTAGCGCCGTTACTTATCACTCCGAAAAAAACTACCCGATGGGTTTATGAGGGAAGGAAAAAGGAACAACAACAACAGCAGCAGCAACAACATAAAGACCGTCGTCGTCGTAAGCCTGGGAGTCCTCCTTAAAAAATTTGATTAAATACCATGAAAGTAAATCATGTGTTTTTTTTTCGAGTTTTATGGGTAAAACTTTCGTATCTATGATGATTTTAGGCATTTTCTGTGGAGCGTTTTTTTCTAATTTTCTTCCATAAATAGGACGGCATCATGAGGGATTGTGGTGTATTGTGTCAGCGTATTTTTCATAATACGCACACAACACAGAAGAGGAAAAGTCGTTGAAAACGTCAACGGAAACGACGGAGGGAAACACAATGGAGACACACACACATACACATATACAAAATATAAAAAAATGTATGCAAAATAGATAAATAAAGTAGAAATTACATGCTGCTCATGTTTTCCTCCAGTTTGGTGTGTCCCCCGACAAGAAAAGAAAAGGCATTCATATATACTGGCCGTCATTAATATGTATTATGACATCATAGAACGTTGCCCACAGTTGTTGTTGTTGTAGTTACCACGAGTACTGTGACTAATTCAGGTTTGGCGAAGAATAAGAGCAATAACAATACCATTTGCCCAAATGCTATTATTATGAAAATAACGACATGGAAACATTGCAAAAGGAGGGGAAGTGGAGCAGCACTACTACGACGACGGCATAAAAATGCAAAAACATATTTTTGCCTTTCAGCGAGTAAACGTTGTTGCTATTGTTGTGTGTGTGTGTGTGTGTGTATGTGTGTGTGCGACGAAGTTTCTAAATATGTTTGTATGCACATTTTACTTATGGAGAGGCGTAGTAGGTATGAATGTTTGCATTCGTGTTCGTTTCTGGGTGATTTCATTATTCTCCTAATACGGCGGTTATGAGTTGTAACAGTAGGCTGGAGCATGCAACCGAGAGTAATTCCATAAAAACTGCAACTTTATACGAGCATCAAATGATATGGAAGGTGCTATGACTACTCAGGCTACAATAATATATATGGATCTAAAGTACCACTCTCTCTCTCTCTCTCTCTCTCTCTCTCTCTCTGTGTGTGTGTGTGTGTGTTTGTGCCAAGAGATATGAAAATCGACAGGAATGTATGCAACCATAACATAAAAGAACCGTGATTTATAAATGTTGGTTAAATTGCGGGGTTTTTGTGGTGTAGAAAAAAAGGTTTGGAATGAACGCCGGAAAAAGGCAAGAGTTTTTGTTTTACTTCTACATTCCAAACATCTAAATCAGGGTAGGCCCATCGGGACGAAAGAAATAATTTCCATAGTAATAACAATAACGGGGAAAACAGAGAGAGAGAGAGAGAGAGAGAGAGAGAGGGAAGCTGAAGTGACAAAACGCGAAGGCACATATTTATTCTGCGATAAAATACTTTTCAGGGCGATGAAGTAGTAGTAGTGGTGGGGGTGGTGGTAGTGGCACAGGAACCAAATTTTAATTTAAACCCATTCATTTGCGAAATGGTCTAGAATGCTCGAGACAGCAGTAGTAGTTGTAGTCGCAGGAACGAGCGGAAATTCCATAGAATTGTAACTTTGTAAAGGCGCCGTCGTCGGTTGTAGTATAGTTGTATATATTCAGGATGCACCAAACGGATGATGATGATGATAGACCCAGGAAATTCTGATACTGTTTTTCGGTTTTGAATCTTTTCGCCTACACGTAGAAGCTGGTCGTTCAGTCCAGCTCGAATTGAACGTCGCGCTGTGTTGCACCACACAAGCAGCCACAAGTTTTATAAGTGCTTTTGTTGCAACCGAAATGATGATTCTTTTCCTTTTGCCGTTTTTCTGTTTTTCTGCGGGAGAGTGCAATTGTGGTAGAGCAGAGCTCATTCATTCACTGGTCCTTCTCGTGAAAATCGGAGAGAAAGAGCTCAGTGGAGTAGGAAACAGGACTAATGGGGGAATCGGAGAGAGAGAGGGAGATGGGGAAAATGTGTTGTTTCCTACAAAACTACCAGTTTTGTAGTTTGATTAGCGAAATTTTAGCTTGGGCTTCCAGTTACAATAAAAGAACATTCAATAAAATACTGATACCAGACAAATACTCCTTTTTCTCCTTCGTTTCCCCCGGTGAATAGGGAAAACCCATCAACAAAGTCAGAGAAAAATGGGAGTGCTCTCTGTACTCCCCTGCACCACTGGTTTAAGAAGGTTCGGTATTCGCGGCAGTGGGTAATGGGTACGTTATTCCACAAACACTTTTCCAGGCAGGACGACGACGACGACGACAACGGAGAAGAAACACAACTCACAGCCCAAAAAACACATGCATACATCCTTACTGTTATCCCCCAGCCTACAAACATACACCGACTCCGACACAAAGTAGGAGAGAGAGAGAGAGCGGGTTTAATTTTCCTGGTGATAACATCTCGACAAAGTCTGGTGATCAAGGGAACATGACTCAAAATCAATACATGGGGGACTATAAATATTACTCTGTCAGGATGAAGCGGGGAAGGGATCTAGACAACCTAATATTAATATAATATGCATGCATCATCATGGGGAGTGCATGTAAATATGTAGTTTTCCTCCTAAATAATATGCGTCATACAAAACCCGTGCTACAATCACTTCCCGTCATGTGTGCCACTATCAGCTTTTTCCCTCTGCCTTCCCCCACCACCACCACATGCACAATACTCTCTCTCTCTCTCTCTGAAGTAATATTGTACCTAGTTCTTGTTAGTTGTTATTGTTCTTTTTACTATTTCACTTTCTTCCATGATATCCCAAACTGCTACCATCGCCGATTCCACTGCCGCTTCGTCTTCTGCTGCATTATTGTGTGTGTGTGTGTGGGCAAACCTTTATACAGCGTTTCGGTGTATGGCTTCAACAGGGAGCCCAACTATAGCACCATTAGAAAAAAGAACCCCTATGGGTTTCCCTTTTTACTTTCTCTTGCCCTAGTGCATACTGTAACACTGTAACAGCTTCTATTCATTCCTTTTTTCTACTTTACACGCTATTTTCTCCTATACTTTTTTCCCCGAGTGAAATACCTTTGTACATCATAGAGAGCTACGATATTCTCATGCAGGATGATGATGATGATGATGATGATGACGATGATAATGATGAGGACGAACAATGAAGCAAAGAAAAGGAACAAGAAAAGCTTTTTTCTTCTTACTTCCTCCAGAAAATACACCAGTAGGTAGTAAACTACTACTTCGCAAAAAATACCCCACCTAAGAAGAAAATCAGCTCGGGAGTTGGGAGTATCAACATCATCATCTTCATCATGATCATCATCAACTTGTGTTACATCATCATAGCAGAAAAAAACTGACGATGATGAGACTTAGTTGATATTACTCTTGACGACTAAGGGGAGAGACTAGTGAAGAGGATGATGACGAAGACGCATCTAATGGCTTTGTAGACTGGGGAAGTGGAGAAGTAACAAGACCCGTCAATTGAGTAACTACCGGCTATATGTAACTTGTTCTAGGCTGTGTAGCCCCATGAAAAATGGAGTAATATGGAGGATGATGACGACGTGGTGAAGCTGATGAAGATAAGGAACGTCAGAAAAAGGCTTGTTTCATCTATTCCTTTCTCTCCTCTTATTATTATTATTTTTTTTTAGCTTAAATGTTTTTCCTTGTACGAACTCGCTGTATATATTCCCAGAGAATACTCTTCAAAAATGAGGGTGATAATCATAATGGCGGCGATTGTGTTACTGATGTCGGACCGCGACGACGACGACGACGCAACTACTCGTGGGTGAGATAATTATAAGGGGAGAATAGACAAGAGAAAAGTGTATTGAAAAGGAAAAGTAGAGTAGCCGTCGTATTAACAACAACAATGCATTCATTCGCCAAGATAATGGCAGTAGTGGTGGCATGATGATGATGATGACGATGATAAAAACTGGACTCGTGTATAGAACCTCCCGAAAATGTTGATAATAACCGGGATGATGACAATGACACAGATAAAACATACCCTGTTCCAATGATAGGACGCCCGTATAATGCACGTATTGCACGTAATTACAACCACGAAGCCGAAGAATAGCAGGAGAGACAATGGCGAGAGAGAGAGATTTCACGGTGTATGGACAATGTATCTCTCTGTATACAGTTGCCTTTATAAAAAAAATAAGCGTCTCCACACAGTCGTTTGGTAGTAATAAGATACCACAAAAATGGCGGGGTGCATGTGCAGTTATTTTTTTGGTATGAAAGCGACCTAATTTGCGTACAAAGCCTGGGTAAAGCAACAATGTAGAAAAATAACCGGCGGAAAAAAAGTGTAATTGAGAAAGCTTACAGGATTGACTTTGTACAAAGTGCATATATGAAGGAAAGTTTCTTCACATTTTAACAAGCCAGCCGAGAAGCAGAGAAGCGACGACGGTGTATTATGCACACACATATCGAAATTGAGCGTGGTATAGGAATGCCAGGGAAATTCACAGTGGAGTAGTATCGCTCTGAACAGAAATAGAAGGGGGAGTTGGGGATATGGTGGCTGTGATTTTCCCACCTTAGTGGAGAGAGTGTCAGGAAGTTGGAAATTTTGAGCATGAAAGGAGCTAGAGGTGTGAAACAGGCAGCAGAGGAGAGAGAGAGAGGAGAAAGCAATGGTGTATAACGTTTCAGTACAATATACACTAATGATTAAATTTAATTACTTGCCGCAGTATGCTATATACCCCTGGTAGAACAACCTCCCTGCAATTGCCACATGTGTACACAAACAAAAGAAATCCGCTTGTAACCAGCCATGCTACACACTCGCAAAGTTTGCGAATAAAATTCAAGGCGAGCCAACTTGTGTGGTTTGACTTCGACAGTCGTGATCGCAACAAAAAATAAGTGAAACAAAACCCCACAGTGATGATGATGATGATGATAATGATAAAGCTACTATTACTTGGAGCAAATTTGGACAAACATTTTTTTAATTTCATTTCCAGCCAACAATTGGACTTGTGTTGTCTGACATGAGGTATCTTTGTTCATTAGAAAAGTGAAAACTGATTTCCCTTCCATTTAGAACACCTCTTGTTGTTTTGTAGGATGCACTAGTAGTACGAGATCAAAATTTGAGTCCAACTACCATTCTCCAAGAGGAATACCCGCTGGAAAGGGATAGCTCGATAATACGGTAGTAACCACACGCCTACACACACAGACTCACTCACCAAACAAAACTACTACTAGTTACTCCCCATAAATGAAATAGTTATGGGCTTTCCAGCTCTCACACAGTCCCCATAATAAAGAGAGACCTGAATGGGAAAATGTCACTTTATCCTAGTGTCGTCTCGTCGTCGTCCTTCCACCCGCAGCCCCTCTGGCCGTAACGGACACGTAGAAGGACGAAATTGAGGATTAAATAGGAAAGCAGTCAGATACTAATTAAGGTTATTACATTAACTACGCTCACTTATTTAGTTGTATTCGTAAGCACACTACAGCTAATTACAGTAAATTAAATGGCTACATACGTGCCGCATAAAAGCGGAAGGCTAATACGGGATGGACACATCATCAAACAACACACGTTTCCTTGGAACACCCGTATTTGGAGAGAGAGAGAGAGAGCAACTTTGCATAAGGGGACGAGATAAAAGCATTACTGCAATGAGCAAATAAAAGATTGCAATTCTACCAAAAACTGGATGGCCCAGTCTAATACATCGTGTACCTACTTTCTAATCCCTTTCATTTCCCCGCGTCAAAAGCCTACGGGACGGTGGTGATGGTGGACACGAACTAATTTTAGAAAAGCTGATGCGCACAATCACTTGTGCATGGCTATTAATGTAAAAGTCCTTGTGTGTGTATATGTGTGGGTCGGAGTAGGCCCAGAATAATAACAATAATAACATTGGTTTGGAAATAAATGCCTCTGGTGGTACAGGATCGCCCCCAGTTGGAGACAGTAAAAGCGGCGAGATATGGATAAAGATGCAGAGAGAGGGGAGGGGACTTTATAGGAAAAGAGAAAGGGAAAGTGCCTTGGTGAAAGTGAGGGTGCCAGAGCGCCCTGTGGGTGGGAGGGTACTTAAATCAAACTTCTATTCAATTATGTCAACCGCCGCTGCTTCTACAACAACAAAGCAATTTGCCGGGACACTGCTAGTTTTATCTGTACCCAAGAGTCTTTATCATTATAACATTATATATCATTTCTTTGAATCCATTTCCTACAAAACCATTGTTTGCTAGAGGTGGTGGAGGTGGCGGTGTGTCCGTGTGATACACGGTAACAAACCTTAAAACTGTAAATGTAACGAGAGCCCTCACGGGTCTTTATGAACGTCCCCTGTACACTTTTGCGCCTTCTTCCCATTAAGTGCCCCGAAGGGTGTACTTTATGAGATCGATGT
>JAHZNE010002447.1:0-19639 GCA_027744055.1 Callyntrura sp. NNG-2020
TCCTTTGGTGTTTGGCAAGCGGCATTTGGCATAGTCATAGTTGGTACATATAGTTTGATGTTTATTGCCGACCTGTTTTTTTCATATTCTTGCTACGCGTATAATATGCTCATTCATTTTCAATAATGAACTTTTAACGTTGTATTAGATTTCGAGTATGTCAGCCGAGGAGGACGGTAATGGAAATCCACAGGAAAATCGCCGGAGAACGAGGTCAGCCTCGAGGGCTTTGAGTAACGGTGGTGCAGATGAAGATGGACAAGAAGGCGAAGTACTATTAGCGTTACCTGAGGAGGATAATGAAAATGAAGAAGAAGAAGTTCAAGAGAATGATGAGGCGTCTACTAGTCAAGAAGATGATGACGACGAAGAAGAAGCGGACGATGAGGATGACGATGGTGATGAAGGAGATGATGATACCCAGGAAGAATTAAAAATACCTTCAGAAATTACGGGTGATGATGAGGTTTCGAAACTGAACGAAATCTCTCAAATTCTTAAAATCTGGGAAGAGAGGTTAGCTGCTGATGGAAATAACGCAGCTGCTAACGACAATGATAATCAGCAGCGTCATAACTTTAATCCTGTTTCCATTTTAACAAGGTGCGAAAAATATGCAAAAATAATAATACCATATACAAAATGTATATGGTATTTTTTGTGCTCGATTGTATGACCTACATTATGTCCTAAACATTACTAATGAAGTTGTCCTTACCTTGTCTTCAGATTGTCCGAAATCGTTGAACATGAAACTCTTCAATATCTAAAGCTGGATCCGGATCCATATGATGATCGACATCCATCCCGTACACACCCCGACTGTTCTCTGGGATCATCCTTAAAAGTTTTATTTAAGAAAGAAGCGTTTCTTAACAAATTAGTTGGTTTATATTGTAAAGAGGTTTGGGGAGAGGAATTAGATTTGGCCGTAAATACAGCAGCTTGTCGTCTGTTTGTTAATGTACTTCCGGGCCTGGAAACTACTCATATTTTTCAGGTAAATATGGTATTTCAGTTATTGAAGTTACTGAAGGAGTAGGTATACTCATTTAAGAGTATGAAATCATTTTTACTTTTGCTTGTTTTTAGGAATCGATTCCTATGATTCAGAGGTTATTTCAATGGGCTGAATTTGCACCAGAGCCATTACAGTCGTACTCTTTAGGACTTTTGGGCGGAGCAATGGAAATTTCCGACATTGCTGCTAAATTCAAGTATTTTGTTACATTATTTTAGTTTTAAATTCCATCATTTATGTACTAAATGTTAAATTAACTATTGAACATTGCCAATTTCAGAGATAAAAACGCACACTTGGTACAAGTAATGCTCCGCCGTCTAAAACAATTGCAACAGGAGTTCTTTACCTCAAATCAGCGTCCATTTGCACATTTAGGACATTCTTATACTCCAACATCAAACACGAATCGACAAAACGTGGAAGATAAGTCAGAAAACAATAGTAAAACGGCAGAATATCGTGCTAACGGTACTCCTAAAGTGATTCTGCTAAACGGAGATACACCTGACGCCCATGGGAGGGATCCTAGAATTACAGATCATTCTATGGCGAATGGTAAAACTCGCGGAAGTACGCCAAACAGATCTGTTTTTAAATCATCAGAACAAAATGGCGGTATTTCATCTACTTGCACAAGTGCAGGAGGATCGTTGAAGACACCAGGTTCGACAGCAAGTAGTACACAGTGCGGTAAAGATAGTCCTTCAAATACCACTCCAGGTCGTCCTAAGAGATCGAGACAGTCTGGAACGCCGACGACTAACAAATCGTTCATTGAACCTACTGCATGTAAAAATACACCCAAAAGGCGCAAGCTCTCTACCAGCATTCTTTTAGACGACTGCAGTAGTACAAGCTCTAGTTGGGCTGAGATGGAGCCCAATATCCTTGGTCAGTGGCAAGTATTTCCTGTAAATTTGGTAACCCGACAAATTTTTACCCTTAGATATGTAACTCCTCTGGGCGAATATCAGGAAATGTTAAGTTACGCATTCGAAAACTCAGCTGTCCAGATAATTCTTCGATATTTATCCAAATCGCATTCAAATTGTCGGGAATCCTCCCGACTCCGCGTCTGTGATACGGGATGCGCAGCAACTTCCCCTTCCACCCGGCCAAATCGAAGTACCAAACGAACTAGAACTTTCGGAAGATGAGCAGTTGCTTGCCAAACAAAATGTGAGACAAGTTAGCTTCAATTTGAAACGGTACTTTGAATGTCACTTATACTTCATTGCTGACAAACTAAAAAGAACCATTGGGAGAACCCAAAATCCTCACCAAGCCCTCGGTCCAGCACTTCCACCGTATAAAGCAATTAAATTCCCAAATCCTGCCGATCTTTCCACCCTGCATACTACTGTACTTGCCCTGCTCCCCGTTAACGCACCCAGATGGACACCGGTAGAAAGATTTTTAAGTCAGTGCGGAATTCACATAATCATGGCCACCATTGCTCTAGCTTACGAATGGAATTATTCTGGTCGTGCCGAAACTGTAAAAAACATGCTGGACGTGTTAGCAGTTTGTTGTCTGGTGCCAAAAGCTCAGCTTTTGCTCACTGAGAGATTTAGTGTTAACAATGCCACGGAGCACAACGGCATGCATGTTATACTAAGTGCTTCAGAGGGCGAGGTAGTTAACGATACAGAAGTGAAAAAGAGTGCACTCCAAGTGATAGGTAACTGCGTCTGTGGCCCCATTCATCATAAAAAGCCATCGGAAACACAAATTAAACTTTGGGAGTGCACGAGAATGAACAATGGAATATTGGTGTTAACTCGTCTGCTTCTTACAAAGTCTCCAATTACTGATGCAGACTCTATTCGAGCGTCGGCTTGTTGGTGTCTCAGTGGACTTGCTAGATATAAACAGGTCCGACAAGTACTTCAACAGTTACCTTTAATTCGTTCAGGCCTAATACAGAATTTAATGACTGAGCCCATTTTGCAAGACAAACGTCAGGATCACGTTATGTTTCAAAAATATGCATTAGAAATAATCAAACTTGTTCACGGCAAAGATGAACACTTTAGCTTGGAGTTGGGAGATCTAATAAGAAAAACCGACCTGATTAGCCAAACTCGTATTTCGTATGATGGACGGCAGCTGATGGAACTCATCCAGAACCATTTGGCCGCGGCAGGACTCCAAGAAACTGCAGAGAAACTGAAGGAAGAAATAAAGTCAAAGTCTATTTCGTTAGGTAGAAAAAGCGTCACCATACATAATAATGCACCTCCACCGGCGTCTGCCACTACTCCAGTTCAAAGTGGATCAACCTCGCAAAAGCAACAAGTTGCTTTGAAATCACCTCACAAGCAAGTGACACTAGATAAAATTGTGAAAGAGTATTTACTTAGCCAGCACGCTCTTTGTAAAACACCAATGGTGACCTGCCCTCAGTTTGATTTGTTTTCCCCACATAAATGTCCCAGTAAAACGGATCCCAATTCCATTTACAAAACCACAAGCTTTCGTTCAAGTTTTGTGTCGAGGATAATGAACCGAGAGGTTTTCGGACTAGGGAGGGGACAAGAAGACAGAAAATTAATATATTCAAAATACAAACCTTGCAGGTACCATTTTATTACTACCGTAAACTGTTGAACCTTTTCTTTTCTTCCCAATTTGCTTACAAATAGTAATTACATATTTCACTTTTAGAGTTATCCGTAGCGCTGATTTGGCTGAAGACGTCAGCTTTACGTCGTGTGCATTCTCGCCTTGTTACCAGTGGACAATAGTAGGGACGAGCAACGGGGATGTAAAACTTTTCAATAATTCAAACTCGAACGAAGATGGAACGTACTCTTGCCATGACTCGGAAATTTATCATTTACAACCGAATTCCAAAGGAAGTTTACTTCTTACGTCAAGCGTGTGGCGGAGACCATTAAGTGCTCTGTGGAAAATGGAGGGGCTCTTTGATAAAGTTATGGATTTTGACAGAGAAGAATATATCGAATTTAACAAGTGGGGACAGGTAATTGCGATTCTAAGATTTTTCTAAACAAATGAGCTAAAGTATATAATTGAATTTTATTTTATTCAGCTACATAAAAGCACTTTATCATACGCATAAATTTTATTTTGCAGGACAAAGTGATATCCACAAATATGGAACACGCAGCAGTGTACGATATTGAAACCAAAAAGCGAATATTAACTCTACACCCTCGTGTCTCTAACGCATATCTGCGCAATAGAGCAACTTTTGACCCGTTCGATGACCTCATTTTGTCCGATGGGGTATTGTGGGACTTCAAGTCGGGCAAAGAGGTTCACAAGTTTGATAAGCTCAATGAAAATGTCAACGGAGTATTCAACCTGAAGAATGGAGTCGAAATTATTTCCAACACTGAAATCTGGGATATTCGAACATTTCATTTATTGAAGACAGTTCGTCAACTAGACCAATGCCATCTTCAATTTAGTAATGACAACAACATTATATACGCTTACAAGATTGACAGGGAAGAACCCGGAACTGACAATGCAATTCAATACAGAAATGGTGATACTAGTTTTGTTGTACTGGATAATTTCTCTGATTATTCAAGCATTGCTACAATTGAATTGAAAAGGTAGGTATTATTATTTATAGGACACCTAAATTACATATTTTTGCATAAGCCATTTTACGCCGTTTGTCTAAGTAATTTATTGTATTAAACCTTGTAGACATATCATGAACTTGGCAGTGTCTCCTAATGATCTACAATTAGCACTCGTAGAAAATCATGCTGTGGAAGACTCGATGGGTGCTGAATCATGTGTGCGTTACTATGAAGTCGGGCGCTCTAAAGCAGACGACCTTGTAACAGGCGTGGATGTAAGTTGTGCAGTAAGTATTTAGATGTTTAGGGAACAGTTATCATGATGCACGTTTTTAAAGCGTATGGTAATGTATAGGACGAAGATGATCTCCAATCGGATGATGAAGACGAGGTGGATGATGATGATGACGACGACGATGACGACGATGATGAAGAAACAGTGATGGAAGAGGACGAAGCTGTAAATGAAAATGATTTGGGTTAGTTATTTTAAACAAATGAAGAAAATTGTATAATTATTTGGTTATGACTGTGCATCCTAATGCAAGTGTATATATGTTATTTTTTATAGATCAAATACTTGATGGACTTATGGCGCCAGAGGGCGACAATGTAGATGTTATTGCAATTAGTGATGGTGAGGGTGGTGAGCTTATTTTTGAACGTAACGAAGATTCTGATGACTCCTCCTGGGCAAATAACTCAAGTGATGATTCTTCTGGCGGATACTCAAGTTCCTCCTCTTTCTAGATAAATTATAACACTTTCAAAACTGTGAAAGTTTTCAATTTTTAAGTATGGTGATGTGAACGATATCCTGAGTAAATAATATCTAGTTTAATATTCTAAGTCTGATGTATGCAAGTGGGCCAATATCAATCATATTTTTCCAAAGATAGCAACTATATTTGAATTTTCCATCCATTTCCTTTGTACCGTCTCGGACCTGTAAACGCCAATACACCTGTACATCTAATACGGATTCGCAAGCACTTTTACAGTTGTACAGGTTATCCCGTTATAATTTCAAATTCACTCGAACTTTCTAACCGCGGTTCCCTATAACATTATAAGTTCAAACGATATGGATCATATATTCACGTATTGCGAATGATTTCATATGACGTAAAATTATTTTATACAATATTGAATGTTTCTTGATAACTTTTTGTAAGTTTACTAGATATGCAAGTATTGTTGTTGTAACAGAGATTAAGTTGTACAAGACAGCGTATTCATTGTAATCATTTACAGATGTATAGTTTGAGACTTTTGCGTAGTTAGTCTTGTTTTTCATGTGATAGCAGAAATAAAGTTAGCAAATTGACATGTGTGTAACAGCTACAAGCTGAATTTTGGCTGTCATTTGTTATTGTTAATAATATACGATTTATATATATACGTTCTCTACACTACAATTGTATCAACTGTAATAATATAAAAATGAAGTTTATTGTTTTGCAACTATCATCGAGATTTTTGACATTAACATTAAATAATATTTACTACCAGGCACTTGTGCGGTTACAGTAATGTTACGCTATTCCTGGAAATATGTACCTACTTATCTGAATTAATGTCCGTGCAATTAAGTGGAAATACTTCTACATACATGCATGCTTGACCCTGCATTTGCTCTGATAATCATGGTGTACGCCTGTGTAATATATTCGGCGTCCAATGAAATAACCTTCAGTCATCCTATCATAGCAATTCATCACGTTTGGTCAGTTGATTAGATAACAATGGTTTGTCATTTTTTTACAGTGTGTGCAGGAGATCTCAATTGAAGGAATATAAGTAGTGCGTGTATAAATGATGACAACATAACCAATAAATAATGCCTGCATTTTACTCGGCTTTTCATTTATCCTTAAATTTTTCTTGGTGGTTGTAGGCTTTTATATTTAAGTCGTGATATAAGATAACCTGTAAACGCCTTTATCTTTTTAACCCCCGACCTTTATCGAACTGAGGAAAATATTGAGGTTCAAGATGACGGGGTTTACGTTTCACTTGAGTAGTTTTTATTTTATTTTCATCTTCTTCACATCTTTCTTGAATTGTATATCCACGCTACCTGTGCTTGAACCTGATATGTTGGACTTAATAATTACGAACGCCAAAATTATCGACGGAACTGGTGCACCTTGGTTCATGGGCTCGGTTGGAATCTATAATGGGACAGTGACCCTCGTTCAACCTAACTCTTCGGAGCAGCAGCTTCCCCCAACCAACTTACTGATTGGTGCAGAAGGCAAGTATTTGACGCCAGGTTTCATTGATTCGCATACTCACGACGATGTTGGAATATTAGAATACGGCCCTGCCGTTGCAAAAATTCTTCAAGGTGTTACAACTATTGTGACTGGAAATTGTGGATTTTCAACATATCCTGCTGGATCATTTCCTCGTATCCGAGAACATTTGGAATCTCTGCTGGGTGAAGTGGCTACAAATCGAATGTATGATGACTTTACTGGAATGCAAAATACCTTCAGTACGGTAGGCCATCTACCAAATGTCCTTTCTCTGGTAGGTCATGGACCCCTTAGACTCTCCGTGATGGAGTTTGCCAATAGAGAAGCCAACAATACGGAAATTGAAGCAATGAGCACGATTCTTGCTAACCAGTTGGCTCAAGGTTCTGGGGGTCTGTCTTTAGGCCTCATGTACCTGCCTAGTAATTATGCCTCCAAGTCCGAACTTGTAGCCCTGGGAAAAGTTGTGGCTAAATATGGTCGAGTATTAACCGCTCATATTAGAACATACGAGAGTGGTCTGGTGGAAGCCGTGGAGGAATTCGTGGATATTCTTCGCGAGAGTGGGGCACGTGGTCTCTTATCACATCTGCAAAGCGCTGGAAAACCTTACTGGCATACAAAAATAGAAAAAGCATTGGAAACGCTGGAAATTGCCAGAGAGAAGGATGGCATTGAAGTTGCTGTAGATATGTATCCTTATTTAGCAGGCTCGTCGACCATTCTTCAGATTTTACCACCATCTGCAATGCAGCAAGGATTGGATGAGTTCATAAAGAATATTCAAAATCCCGTGTACCTTGAAAGTTTAAGGGAGTTGATGGAGTCCGGGGAGGAGCCTGGTTGGGAGTCAAAAGTGAAGCTGATTGGGTATGAAAATATCACCATTGGAGGAGTTGATAACGAAAATATGAAAAGGTTCGAGGGAAAGTCGATAACTGTTGGAGCAGGCGAGATGAGTATGAGAGAATTCGAATTTGTTTTGATGTTGGTTGTTGAAGACCTGGGACGCACAAATATTATCATGTTTCAACAATCCCAGAATGATCAAGATTTGGTGTTCAAAAGTCGTCTTCAAATGGTGGGCAGCGACTCCATACCAAGGTGAGAATGAACATGTTAATTTTTCTTGTTGGCCATGAAATGATGCTAATGAAATTGATTGCTTCCATTTTAGATCGGGAGGCAAACCCCACCCCCGAGGGTATGGAACATTTCCTCGAGTTTTGAAACACTACGTTAGACAAAACAAGCTAATCAGTTTGGAGGAAGGTGTGCGTAAAATGACATCTCTAACAGCACAACGTTTTGGGATAATGGATCGAGGTGTAATCAGAGTTTCACAGAAAGCAGATTTGGTGCTGTTTGATGACAGTTTTGAAGATGGAGCGTCTTATGAAGATCCTACAAAATTGCCAACGAAAATTTACGGTGTTTGGGTGAATGGAGAGATGATTGTAGACAATGATGGTTTGATTGTTGGAGGAGATACTCCACGAAAATCAGGAATTGTACTAAATCTTTAGAAGTAAATAGATAATATATTTTTATTACATGACACATAAATGTCTACAATTTTTTCATTGCAAAGTTCATACATCCTCGATATTTCCAAGCATGGCAATTGCCTCAATTTCTATAAGTCCTCCAGCCTGCAAATTCGATAAATTAAATGGCATCATATAAAAAAAATCACCTTTGACAAATGCAATAAAGGAAACAGGAAAACTACCTTTGGAAGCTGGGCAACTTGATAGGCAGTTCGAGCTGGGTAAGGTTCTGTGAAATCTGAAAAAATAGGAAAAAATATACTTATTGGGGTTGGGGCATTGTGAGAATATTCTTAGATAAGGACGTTCAATTTCAATATCAATTCATGCTCACTATAAATTTAATTACAGCTTACATTCAGCATAAATTTTGTTCATTTCTGGAAACTGGCTAATGTTCTGCAGAAGCACGGTCATCTTTGTCACTGAAACAGAAAATGTAGTTGTGCAAAGCGTATTCGCAATGTAATATAAAATGCATTCGTGATTCGTGAGAATGTTTTTATGTACCATTGTTAAATGTAGCACCGGCCGCTTTCAAAATATGACCAATGTTGTCCAGGGCCAAGCGTGTCTGAGCTTCGAATCCTTCCACTAAGTCTCCACTTGGAGTCATTCCCAATTGTCCAGAAATGTACAAAACATTGTTCATTTGAACAGCCTGGCTGAAATTTTTAACACACGTAATGTTTAACAGTAAATCTTTCATGGATCTTTCTTCTTAATTGTTGAACAATGTAAACCAACTACAAAAAAACGCCAAATATACACCGCTTGGTCTAATAATTGCACTAGAAAATACCTTAAGGGTACCACTGGAATTGGTGCCTTGTCAGTTTTGATAATTTTCCGTTTGATTGAAGCCATTTTAAATATATTTTTCCGTTAGAAAATTTGAGGTCCTTTCAACTGGAGACTAGTGCAAAAGACAACTTTAAAAGATTATCTTTGACTGAGCTGGAACTCGTCGGAAGCGCTTACTTAGGGTTATTTACACGGTGGTAAATCCAAGTGTAGCAGTTTGAATACCCAGAGTACTATGCCATGACCGTGAACTCACTATGTTACATGTACAAGTCTATACGGAGTATGCTTATTGTAAAGCTATACGTGATGTCATTCTTCAACAAGTATAGATAAAATGTCATTTATGGTACGCATGCGAGGGAATGGAGATGACAGAATGGATTGGGTAAATGCAATATTGGTACATGTTGGATAATTCAATCGAATTGAATGTTTCCACCAAGCACATCTCCACAGAAGATCAGTGTATTGCCCCATAAATTAATTCACAACTTTCACAAGAGATAAGTTCTCAGGTGCTGTTGACAGCTACATTTACAGACTTCCAGTAAAATATAAATTATACATGGTCATACCATACAGTTGGACATGTGTAGAGTTCCCAGTGTCCAGCCACTTTTTCTCAACTGTTTTGGCATACAACAGCCTACGCGTAAGGATTTTCAGGATTTAAGTCTCTACGAAATGATTTGGCTAAATCATTGAAAGTATGTCTGTCTTTTGACATTTAGTCCAATAAAAAACACATATGACATTTGATGAAAGATTACATTTGACATTTGCAGCCAGGCATTTTTCAAGAGTGGTTATCCACTTAAGCTATACTAGTCCACGTTGGTAAAACAAATTGAAGAAAAAATGAATTAAAAATACTTATCAAACATCTTTATTCAATGATTGATGCCAAGAATTTCACAAAAATGTTTCTTGCGCTCAGCGCCTTTAAACATGCGATCATACATTTAAATTATTGACACTTCTTGTCAAAATCAAAATAGTGACTATTATTCATATTCGATTGGTAACAACAAACTATTGGCTCGTTGCTTAATTATTGTAATATATTCAATTAAGATAAACTGTATATGCTATATACATACAATACATTACTTGTTTCGCCAGCTTTTAATCCATTCGCATTCAACACTACTACAACTACTGCGTGTCTAGATTTACTTTGTTAATGTTACATTCATGTCATCGATTATAGATTCCATGCAGAATTTACAAATTTATTCACACGCACAAGTACAACACTCAATCAGTATTTTGCTTGACGTGCAAAAAATTGTCGATTTGACACCACAAAGAGAGATGTACTTCTTCTACAATAGGTACATATGTTAATTCAGAAAGGAATGTCGAGTTTTACAATGCACTTCCCTGGAAATGATCATGTCGTGGCACGCAGAGTACAAAGTGTGAGGATAATAATTGAAATGACTATGAATATTCATATTTCCGTCTGCTCTCTATAAAACTCTCCGGTTAAACATCATCTTTTCTTTTCTTCATAAACAATAAATCACGCACACAACACGACCTGAGAATGTGATTACAGGTAAGATAGAGGACTAGGTACTTTTTCGTCATCAACCTGTGTGTTGACATTGAATCTTGGCACTTCTGTTTAACAACCAGTGGATATCTTGCTGTGTCATTGTTTTGAGGAAAAACTAACTCAACTGCGTCACTGTTAATACTTTTGTCGTTATGATCTTTAAAAATTAAGAAAATTAAGGATATGTGTGATAATTTCATCTCCACACATAAAGAACCTTAAGCCTGCCTATATACAACCAAATCATGTGTTACCGAGAAATATCTATTTGTACATACTTTACACATTGGATCGTAAACATTGAAAACAATTAAGGCTAGATGTAGATGTGATAATTTCGTTTAGATATAAATAACCTTAAATATGGCCAAATCAGGGGTTACCGAGAAATAATAGTGGGTCTACTAGGCATACCTATTCTACGTATTGTGTAAATTGTTAATTAGTACTTCACTGAATCTGTGTCATAAATATTTCTAAATAAATGAATAGAATTCCCTTGTCCTTTTAGTATTTTAAGTCTAATTATGTATATACAGAGGTCAGTCTCATTCATTGCACTGTAGATGACGTTATGACACACATATATTGTTTAGAAGGACACACTGTAATCCATGCATCCTTCCAAGCTCAACACAAAAAAGGGAAAACGCAGGTACAAGTATCATCACATTAGCTCATATTTCATTCTTCCTTCTGCTTAAATTCAAGCCATTGACTTTTAATCTTGGGCGATTTTGGTCCCCAATTGCTGGTGGGTTGAAAGGATTCTTTGATTTTCTGTAGAAAAAAATAAAGTGTTTGATGAAACCTCAAAATATGATTTACTGCGACACTTTACAACTTTACTTGAGTTCTAAGATGGAATGGGGAAACATAGTTAGTAACTCACCCCAATTATCGTCGGAGATTTCCTTGTGGATATCGTATGAAGCGCCCAGAGGGGAAGAAGTGAAAGAGCTATAGCAGCAATAGTCCACCCACATCCTATATGCAAAATAAATTTGTGTTGCAAAATTTTGGCAATTGTTACCAAATATAATGGGATATAAAATGAATCGAACAAGCTCACCAATTGCAACTGGTGGGAATGCTGCGCCATTGTATGTTAGCTCTTCTGCAGTAGCCAAGGAGTACACCAAGATAACAAGGAGTCCAACTGGGATGAAGTAACCCCAACAAAATTTCCAATAAAAGCCCAATTTAATTCCAAGCATGAATTCAATGTCCTTGCAGACGTTGTTCAGGCCGTAAACCCAACTGACTGCTGACACCTCCACAATGGCCATCACGTAAATTACGAAATTGGCACCGAAGTAATCAACCAACGTTAAACAGGCGAGACCTCCAGGTGTGACATATATCAACCCTACTCCGAAGCCCATAACGCAAATAATCGTGGTGATTTGCCATCGTTTAACGTTCGGAAATTGATCACAGAAAATAGTGATAATGCCTCCTGCAAGAGACGTTGCAGAACCTACGCCCAACGTGAACAACCTGAAATGGAAATGACGTTTGATTGATATAACTTCTTCATTTTATTATAGCCTGTTAGCCCATTAACTATTCGAGGTTGATTGTTACTGACATCAAGAAGAAGAGTACGGCAAAGAGTTGGGGAACCCAGTCGAATTTAGAGATGGCGTCTGGATACGATACGAAGGCAAGGCCAGGGCCAGATTTGGCAACAACGCTGATATCCACATTTAACTCATACGCCAAACTCCCAAGAATAGCAAAAATTGTAAAACCCGCCAGCAAACTGGTGAACGTGTCCATAAAACTGATGATAAGGGCGTCTCTGTAATACCATTCAGTACATTCATTAATAACAGAGGACATTGCGGTAATATTTGTGTTTTATGACGATGAGGAAAACGTTTTAAATTTTTCATACTTGTAAACATTCCGTGTGAAAGGGTTGTAGGAGCTGAACATAATAATTGGTCCAAAAGCAGTAGACAACGAAAAGAAACATTGGCCAACAGCAGCGTACCATACCTGCAACATAAAAATATATTCCACCTCAAAATCCGCTCTTTGTCCATTCGTCGGCTGGCACATGCGTATATATCTGTATTTTTATGAGCATGACTCACATTTGGGTCCAACACCTTCTCCCATTGAGGAGTAATAAAGTACAATATTCCACCCCATGCACCAGGAAGAGTAACGCCACGTATAAGCAGAATGAACATCACGACATAGGGGAAAATGGCGGTAAAATAAGCGACCTTTCCAGAAGATTGTACCCCTTTTACCAACGTCAGAAAGATAACGATCCAAGAGAAGAGTAAACACAACGAAAGTCGCCACTCGGGGTAGCCAATGCCATCGTCAATATTAGGCTTCTGAGGAAATACCTCGTTTCTGCACAAAAATGAAGAAAAATGTACCTCGTAAAGTGACATATCAAGTGATTCAGAATAAAGGAAACGTAAGGTACTCCTACTACATTATTTAAGGTACCCTCTTAACCCCAAAATTTTCCACAGCTCCAATTAAAAATTTCCGTTTGCACAGAAGGAAGCTCTTCTGTGAAATGATTGACAAATATGTACCAATGTACCTTTATTGATGCCATAATATTTTTTTTACTTACTCAAAGTAGAGTTGCGGCAGGCTCACGTTGTTGTCCGATAGGTACGTACTATTTGGCTCGCAAGCCGCTTCGCCGGCCCACGCTACATCACATTGAGCCCAAGGAAGGACACTGCTGAAACTGGCGAAGAAGTAGAAGACTGTCAATGCCATAAGTGCAACGTAGAAGGAGACCACGCATGCTGTAACAAAATTATAAAATGTTGCTTTTAGGTATTTTTTCTAAACATTTTTGTAAACATCCTTTACTTTTGTACATTTTTATTATTTTTCTTGTTATACCTGTCCCAACCATTGCGCCATAGCCCACACCTGTAAAAGAACGTTCAAAATAGGTAATCATTGGCATTTTCAATGTCATTCGAGGTAAACATTTTAATGCAATCTTGTATACGTCGTCCTCATTTTGGGACAGGACATGAAGTTCAAGTTCCCTTTCCTTTTCCTTCTTCCTTCTTTCACCTTCGTTTATTCATCTTCCATTGTTATTCTGTCATTTAACGTGAACTTACCCTTGAAAATTGGTGCCAGTGACCAGACCTTTACTTGACCGCGGGATGAGAATTGGCCTAGTGACATCTCCAAGAAATACAGTGGCTTCCCAATAAATAGGAGAACTGCCAGGTAAGGGATTAAAAATGCTCCGCCACCATTTTCATACGCCACAAAGGGAAATCTCCAAACGTTTCCCAGTCCTACACTCATACTTATGCAACTCAAAAGGAATTCTATAGGGTTGCCCCAAGTGTCCCTTTCTTCTTCCTGGTTAGCATCAGCTCCGACCGACGAGGACGGCGATATTCCGCCGACAGGTGGTTGCGGTGGGAGGCTTCCGAGAACCTTGACATAATTTTGAAGAATACATTTTGGGATGAAAAGGGAGAAATAATAAGACACCAACCCTACATTGTTTAGGGGTTGAAGTCCGATCGCATTTTCAAATCATCTCGTTCAAAGCTTAATCTCACCAACAAAACGCAAAATGCAAGGATTCTACAAAGGAGGAAAAATATTTAATTATTTAATTATTATACCTTGGCTGGAAACTCGGCATGGTTGATTAAGCTATTCTGACTGACGGTGAAAACCTGTCCATTATTTTTCACTCTGTCTTGTGGATGATGGGAGGTGACGTAGAATAAATTGTTGGCGTATGTACGATGTTGATGATCATTTACTCCCTGTAAGTTAGCCCCGTGTTGACCACCGGGGTCGTCTGCCTTGAATGCAGGGTTGATGTGTCCAAGTTCCTGTCAAAAATGATTGCACGAGGCTATATTTACATAATCAATTACCAATTCAAACAAAAGGAAAAAGACGAAATAAAGAGGGAAATATTTCAAGATATCATGAATAATTAATTTGAGGTAAAATAGCACTAATAATGAATATTCATCGAAATCATGCGGTAAGTACATGAAAGACGTGTGTGCATATTCCTTCTACCAGGCGGCATATTGATTAACCTTCGGCAAATGAATGATGTTTCTGGTAAAATCTGCTTTTGTAAGACAGCCGCAATTTTAAAGATATATTCTACATTTCAAGAAATACGGAGTTAATTGAATGAAAGCGTGTCTGGTTTCCAAAGGATGTTATTTGTCAACTACAAAAAATGACAACCGAGATCACTTTGCCCCAGGTAGTGATTTACTTCTTCGTGTGCACTTCTACTTTACTGTCTTCTCTGAACAAAAGATTACTACCTCACAATTTTTTCCTTTCTTCACCAGGTTCATGACTAATCACTGCTTTTATGTTGTATAACACCCCGAATGACGGTAATTGGCCGTACCTACCGGTACCATGTAGAATCTCTGCTGGAGTGTTTTCTCTAAAAAAGGATTTCCAGGGGAAAAATAGGTTCCCGGTGAGAAACCGACTATCAACTATAACTTCGTATCGCAACTTGTTCAAAAAATCTGGATTATTTGTTATTCTTTCAAATTCATAATTTAATCAACTCCAAATTTTACCCAAAAAATACGTTTTTGTATCGATCAAACCCGCGCTACAAACATTCATAAGGATTCATTAAAATAAAAAGGTATGCTACTTACTCCTACGTATATGCCCATCGTCTATATGTATTTCTCTCCTTTGTTTGTGCTACTTTTCCCAAAAACACTCAAATATAGGTATACTTAAAGCTTGAGGTGAAAAAGTGATGACGCCGGCGACGGAAAAGGTAAACCACGTTGCTTCTTATTCAACGGATAAAAAATCCAGAAGATTAGAAAAACTAACAAGGTAAATAAATGTGCGCAACCACAACAAAAACCTAATTTTCTCACTATTTTTCTGGCGATCAGGATTTTCCGCTCATTTAAAACAGTGCTATTTCCTAACTCCACCAGATACAAACGTCAGCAAAGTGTGGTGATTCATGAACTTTTATGCACTAACAGACAATGGACAACGAAAAAACGCTGCTTCCTACCGGTAAATTTTTCAAATAAGCAATGAATATAAATTGGCAATTTCTACAGTTCTTACCGCTTGGGCGATATCATATGCTTGCTTCTTTTCGTTCATTGGCCGATCCATGGCGTGTGTAGTGACACGGCGCGTGGCCCACTCGAAACGATAAGGATCCCCTTTAAACTTCACGTACGGAGACACTTAAAATTCCTGAAGAATGTTCGTGAAGAAGGACCTTGAAAACCCGTTGCTTAACTCGCAGTGACTTCCAGTTGAAATTAAAACCTTCCGGAGGAATAAAAAATGAACACATTAAACGCTGATCACAAGAAGAAAATTAAAAGAAAACCTCGAGTCATCCCGTCAACTGCCACTAATGATTTTAATTAAAACGTTTGCCAACACACGTTATGATTACCACTTAAATATGCAATGTCGTACAACGGCTTGATCGTTGTTGCTCTCTGTCAGCTTCGCGCAAACTGGTGCAAACTTGGTTGTCCTCCTACCTCAACGGCGTTTGGCAAACAACTGTTACCTATCTCACCTAAATCAATTTTGGTGCAGGTATTTGGCAAAACAAACTTATTAAAAAATCACCCGAAAATATAGTTCATCGCCGTTGTTTCCTTTTTTTTGCAACTGTACACAAACAGCCCGAATAATGCCCTATTATATAAACCTTTCTGGCCAAAACAGACACCTACTTCACAACATGCAATAACTCCTTGCAAATTTCCCTATAATTCTTCCACTCTGCCCTGCTGTTATACTGCGTGGAGTGAGGGTGGAGACGGATGTATTTCAATTAACAATTCATTGACTCCAAAAAAACGTTTCACTTTTACTTCTTTAAATTATTCAGCAAGACTCATCCTCATCACCACCACCACACCGCTTCTTGCGCTTGACTCATGCGCCAAGTCACAGTACAATTTTTAACACCTTTCCTGTTCGGTAAAAAACCTTATATACCTTGATACAGTTTTACACCGACAGCAATTGCCTTACTAAAACGCATTCCTTGAAGCTGACATGAAACCTTCTTCTTGTGAAAGTTTAATTGGTCACGCAAAGATTTTATAGGCAGAATACTTAATCAGGAGGAACGTTACCTGTGTGTGTGCGAACAACAAATAAGTCTGCTTCTACGTATTTATACACAACGGCACACACAAACCTTGTGCAAATATTATGCGAAAAGCCTAGATTACTATTTTCGTGGTAGTTCCATTTAGGTATTGCTAAGTTGATTATGAGATGATGACTATGTGACTTTATGACTAGGCGTTTGCCCTGGAATGAATTGCAAAATAAAAATTTCACGTGGAACTATTTACGTTTTATATTTTCTTTGCTTACGTCTTGGGTGCTAATTAAAAAATTTAATTAGATGCCGGGGAAAACAAACATGTTTTACGATGATTTGATTTTTTCTCGTTAATTTGATAAAAACGCGATGTCTTCCAGTTTGTCTTGAAAGTTAAACGAAGATGACGATAATGATGCGAGTCGGTAGAACTTCTGTCCGTCGCCTGCAACTGTGACAGAATAACTGACAAAAGGGAAGACGCGACTGCGTTTTGATTGCTGCGTTGCAGGGTTCTTTTTTGCTTGTGTTGAACTTGTACACACCAAAGGAGACAAAGGTTGTTTGTTGTTGGTGAATGGAAGTTTTTTTTCTCTCTCTCTCTCTTCCTCTCTACCGTGCCGACCAAGTACTTCTACTACGCATTTGCAGTAACTCACTTACTACGGCTCGAACGCTGTAACCCCAAAGTGGGTAGTAGTACACAAAAGTATCTTACGACTCACCATCACTGTACTTGGGCACATCATCAATGTACTTTGTCTTTTCCTTTGTGATATTTCATTGTTGCAGTTACACGGAGTGGCAACGTGGCCATGAACGAGATCGAGGTCTTCCTGAAAGAACACCTTTGTGGAAAGTGGAAAAATGCAAGAAGCAGTTAAACTAAAAATAGGCACTAATACTATATATAATGGGTAATTATAGTTTTGCTCGTATTAATAATTACAGTGTTGTCGCCAACTGTCATCGAGTGATCGTCATGTATTTATTTATACGCTATCCGCAAAACTTTTATGGGTATCCGTGTAGCATGTACGGTTCATCTTATATATGACTCATTTACATTTAATTCTTCAATCGCATCATTTACGTAAGACGGAGATATCTCACTGTCAAAACCAGATAATCAATTATAGTCCCATTTTTATCTTTCCCCATTAACGCATGCTGATGATAGGAACATTACCTATCGTTCTACAATTTAATTATTAAAGCATATTTAATTTTGCATGCATTCTCACATTCAGATATGAACTCATCATCAAAACTATTTTCGTAGCCATTCCCAGAAGCTGGATTAATACAGGCTGCTGTGCCTAGCTATGTTTTTTACAGTTATTTATGTAGGTACACGGAACACGAATATATAACGTGCTAGACAACGCATCCTTGGTACTAAATATAACAAATCACGTCTGGTTCCTACTGGATGAAAGAAGGACGGATGTCGTTTGTATTGATTTAATGAGCTCCCCATGTACAACAATTGGCAATTTGGTAGTTTTGCTCGTCGTGTTTTGGTTTACTTTCCCGAGGGAGAGATAATTACCTGATTTAAACAAAAACTGGTGAGGTAACAGCAGCATATCTCAATCAATCAATCACAAAGTAAGGATAACTAGGATCTCGATGAGAGTGCGGAGAAGCATCCTTGCATATAGCATGTAGGTATATAGTAGTTAAATTTTTTTATTGGATGACGATCAACGCAACGTAAGGATTTACAATTGGTATTGTCCAAAAACAATGCAAAAGACATTGATGCCGTAATAACAAAGTTCAATGTTCCAACCGCTAAAATATTTTATGCAACTCCTGAGACAAAAGAGCGCAACTCACAATAAAATTATTTTCATTGCCAGAGATGAAATAATTACGACATTGTTATTTACAAAATTCTCAATACACTCGCCATTGAAGTACACACACCCGTCATTCAAAACTGTTTTACAAGGAAATTTACGGGGAAAATAATGCTTTTGCTTATTTTTGACAGGCATCATCCAAGTATTCTAGAAACGATAGTAAAATGACAGCTGCAGGGTACCCTGTCTTTTGTAGGTTTAATGTTTTTCTCAAGTTTACCTTAATTTGCCTCTTCTCACAGGTTCTGGTTAGCTCGATCGACGTACAGTCGGAAGTGTCCACGACGGGTAGTGAACCCAACTCACCTTCACCTAACAACACCAATACTACTACCGGTGATGAAACGGGGCATGCTTCAAACTTGCTGTTACTTCCGCCTTCCCTTGTGAAGGTAACCTCGGGCGTACGGAAACATTACCGAAACCTGAAGAATTTAATGCGTCAGAAAAAGCCAGTGTATGAAGACTTCCTGGATCAGAGTCAACAACGTGTCTTGGAGGCTGCGGTGAAGCACTTTGGATTGTTCTACAGCTTGTTCCGTAATTTTAATTATAAAAATGGTATCGTATTTAAAACCGCATTAAAACTTCCTGTATAAAAGTAATTGAAGTGGCCGGACATATATACCGTTTACAGCGGTGAAACAGGGATCCGGTTTTGACCTGAATGAGTCCACTGAGGACGAGGCTGATCAAATCAGAGCGTTTGAATTACTATGTGGTATTGTGGGAAGATCGGTTCGCGACATTGTAATATGCAGTTCGAACAATGTGAACAGCACAGCACGAAAGCAGATCAATTGTGATTACCCGGAGGAAGTTTTAGTTTATTTGACTACTGATGCAGACGCTGAAAATGATGATTTGTGCTCTTCAACGAATCTTGACAAGGC
>JAHZNE010002448.1:0-19824 GCA_027744055.1 Callyntrura sp. NNG-2020
TAATAGTAGTCTCCCCTAACTCCACAACAACCCATTTTTACATACTATTATTTTCTACAATAGCGTTGATATTTATATTCTCCTCAAGTAGGTTTTACATGTTCGCCAAATAACAATGATATTTTTGTACTCTACACTCATTCTCAAAAGTACTTCTTTTCCTCCAATTGTTCCTGATTCCTTAGTAGACATTTTATGTTACTTGCACGGTCTAAAATTTACTAAAAAATCGGTTGCAGATTTTTGAAATTTGCTGCAGAAGGTTCCGAATTATTGCAATATTTACTTTGTGTTCAATACACGCAGATCTTCCTTATTTCCAATGCCGTTATTACCAGAGCGGCAGGTTAAGCATTTCAACGCGGAATAGTAATTTTACGATGTTCGCAGTATTACAAATAGTGTTAAAATGCGCTTTTTTGCGTGTATTACACCAAAAAAGTATGGATGCAGTAGTTTTATACGCAGAAGTTTTATATCTTCTGCTAAACTAAAAGTATAGTATAAGTTTAAGTATTGTGTAAGTCTTATCTCACAGTAATAATATAAAATATTGTGTTTTAGGAAGTGCACATTTTGTAGTGCAAAAATGAACCAAGTGAAAAATATATGAGGCACGCCTTGATCCTGTTCACGATTTCTGGTTAATAGTAAAAGTCCAGCACCAACACATTTACAATTAGATTTAAACATGTTATTCTACAGAACCTAGATGTGTTTTTGTTTACGTTATTTTGCAAATTGCAAAACGGGAGGGAGGCAATTATTGACTCACTAAAGGAAACGCGAATAAAGTACATTTTATTGCAGAAAGTTTGAAGGGAGAGGGAGAGACTTCCTGCATCAATTGCTTAAACATTTGGAAGCGATATTTCCATTTGGTTAAAATTGTAACAGAGCTGATGGAGAATGGGCGTGTGTTATTTTTTACAAGCAGCAAAATAATATTGACTCAAGGAAACTGGGACAGCGCTTTTCACTGCATTTTCAAACGAAATTACCATGGAACAGAATGTTCACAGCGTTGGAACAGGTACTGGTAAGTTGGTATACCTCTTCACAGAGAATTGAAAGAGGAACTAAGTTTTTTGTTACTGGATATGTATATAGATAATAGCTATGTACTTACAGTTCTTCAGGTGGAAATGATGCACTGTACCAATTTGGTAGTTGCCGTTACCGGTTTTCGATGTTAATGGTGACATGCCGGATGTGTTTTTTTTCAACTGGTATCCTCCTCTCTCTGTATTTAGAAGTACAAGGTCAGTTACTAAGGTCCTAAGTTATGACAAATCTTAAAATGGTAAAAGAAGTTTGCCGAAAATTTTTACAAGTACGTATTGGTAAACGTTTTATTGAAAATCATCTTCAATTCTTCAATATTGGGATCTTCGTTTCCCAAAGCAGTAGACACAATTACAGTAATTGTAAGAGATAATAAGCCTGATATGTTGGGAAAATGTTGCTATATGTATGTTTTTTTCTCACAACTATACTATAGATGCAGGCAATCACGCCAATATGCTAGAACCACGCTAATAAAACCAAAATGAATGAAGAAAAGTTCTCCGTAAATCCTGGATTACCTTGAAACATTATAAAACCTACCCTCTCATAATTTAATATGGCTACGGTGCAGCTTCAAGGGCTCCTGTCTGTCCATTAACTGCATAGGAAACTACAATATACATTTTTACCAGGCTGCTTTCTAAGCAATTCTCGGACCTTCTTATCTCCGTTCGCATTTCTCCACTAATGCCTTCATGTAGGTTAATACTGTTTAAAGAGTATTTCAAATCGAAAATAAATGGACAAATATACGGGATTTTAAAAACTGGAACACAAAAATGGTGAAGGCCACAGTTGACAGGACAATGTTACTTGTAGTAGCGTCAACTATATGCTACAATTGGTAACCTTGCGGAGGATCTAATAGGAAATCCCACACACGCGTAAAGCATTAGTTGCATTGTACTTTGGAAGTAAAGGGAAATTTACTGGGTAACAAATGCAGGAATAGTTCATACATACAACATACATCAGTTGGCAAAGCGAAAAATACAATAATGGCCTTTCAAATAACATTTTTTCTCCATTGACAAATTTTTCCCTCTGAAGTCATGCTATGGAGTTATTTTGTTTCCTTATCGGCATAGCAACCTTCGACCATGAAGCTGCAATAATTTTAACATCACTTCATTTTTACGATACTACGTGCATCCATTTTCCTAATATCATTTGGAAGTAAAAGGTTTGTTCATATTAATAATGAAATTGTGCGGAAGAATTAATGTACACTGCAATTGTTCCTTCATATAAACCGTCTTAGAAATTTGAAAGATTTGTTGTAGTGCATTAATGATTAACGATTTGTATCGTAGTAGTAGACCCCAGTTATGTTATTAACTGCCATCCAAAATATGGGTACGCATAATCGAACATATCTCTCATATGCATACTTATCAGTAAATATTGTTGGATTCCTTGGTGATCTTTACATTTATACTGACTTACAAAATGAAAAAGCAAAATAATGGATTACCAAAAATTGAACAATTTCGCTCATAAGAATTTCAACATGTGCATACTTACGAAATATGCTTTTGATGTCTGTGCATAAGACTGCGCTAAAGTTAAACTGTAACAATGGATGCTATGAAGCTCTAGTGAACCTCAAAATTAGCAAAATGAGCGCTATATGCTCTATAGTAACAGGCTAACCAATTACAAAATTCAGGAATAGAAAGGATCATCATTGGTTGATAGCACAGCGTTAATCACTGCTTTTATAATGCTTGTTCGCATGCATTACCATGTTAACAATTTGCATAATGTGAACGAACAGGCCTTTCTCAAGTAGAAAAGAGACTTTAGCCAAGCCAAGCTGTTCCTATTAACATACATGTGAATACTGTAAGTTGCTGAAATTTTAACGTAGGTCTGTCTGTAAGCCCGTTCGTGTGCGCTCAAATTTGGGACCTTATAGGGTCGACGATAATTTTTTAAAGGACAGTCAGAGCTGAAATTATGCATAGAGATATGTCATAAGAATTGGTTGACCCTAAGGACTCCCAAGGTTACCAAAATTGCTTTTATTAATTATATCGTGAAGGTAAAGAAATTGACGATTTCTGCTTTCGGGAAATGACAAATATCAACTATGCGCCATGTTTCTGTTTTGTCCAAAGATTAACCCCAGTGATCAACCCCAGGGGTCAACTTTAAATTTTTGCTGAAAATTTACACACGCATATATTTCATGGGGAACATGAGCAAGGGACTAAAATGTAAGTTATTCACTATCTTAATGATACTGGTTTTAGTCCTGAATTTCATCGGTGAATAGCCATATGCTGTCACAGAGCGTAAATCGTAATACCATTTATTAATTTTGGTAGACATGCTAGTATTCCGTTTTCCATAATGACATTTTCGGCAATAAAGGAAGAGTAGAAAGAAAGTTGATTTTGTGTCCTACACGTCTTGATCTTGTAAGTAGGTAAAGCACCTGTGGCAAACGGAGGGAGAACCGCTGGTTTTGATAGGGCTTCTAATTAAAACGTATGTACAGGCATCATAGGCTCAGACATGGTCTATCAAATTATGTGTCTAGTGTTAAGCATAAGAAGAGTTAGAGTGAGAGACTATAAAAAAAGAACTGGGTGAAATTGTATGTTTAATCTAGTGGAAAATATAAAAGTATTTTAAAATCTTGTGATAGGATGATTACGAGGGTAAGTCGGGTAGGGCTATCTAAATTTATTTAAAGCGAGTCCTATTTTAATCCCTATGCTCTTCGTTGTACTGTACACACATTCCGAGCAAATGAAAATCCCATAGTGTAGGAGGTTCATTATTTTTTGTTTCTAGCCAAACTAGCCATTTTCATTCTTGCTAGACTGTATGGCAGTATATGACCCTATTAATATTACTCCTTTTACTCTAGAGTATTCTCGGATAATTTATGACTGTGCCATATTGCAGAAAAACTATGAAATGCACATTCATTAGAGCAAGCAAGCTGCCTGTGCCGTTATCTTTTTTGTTGCAGAAAAACTGCAGTTGTATATTACATTCCCTGCAACAAAGCCTACCCCTACAAAAATGTAACAATATCTAAGCACAGCGTAGGTTTTACTTTCGTAGTATCGGCTTGTGAAGCCAGTCATTATTTTCTCGGGGTAAAAAAATGAAATAAACTAGCACAACGCGTGGTTTTGCGGAGACTGGAATGAAGTTAAAGAATAACTACATAAAACATTGATGCAGTATTAGCTATTGTCTTAAGGTTTAGAAACTAGGTTCTGCTCTACGGTATTTAAAGTTAAATGTACAACAGCTCTTTTAATGAAACATGGTACGTTACTGTGCATGTTGGTGTTGGGAGTTCAGTCGTCAGTTTTCTGGGTAGTCATATAGCTAGGGAATCTCCTTAAAAGAAAAATGGAAGTGGTGGGAGGGAGAGATAAGAAAGGCATTAGGAATAGCTTGCGGCAAGAAAGCGAAAGTATACAGCGACATAGTCCATGGAGAGTTTGAATTCGCAAGAAAGGAAGATTAAGCAGAAGTTATGGATTTTTAAGCAGAAGGATGTTAAAAGAAGGAGTGTGGTTGTACCAGGAACAAAACATAACAATGACCTTTTATCCTACAGCAGTATAATATATTGTTTTAATGTTTAATATTACCTTTAGGCATGTGTTGCGAATAAAACAGCATTTTGGCAAAGAGTTATGTGGTGCAGGAAGGAAATAAGGTTATAGAGTGTAGAATAAATGAAGTGACCCATTTTTCTGTTGCTTGGATGCAGTTAAGTTGTAATAATTTTTATTATAAATTGGCAATGTTGAGAACTTTTAAAAATGTGCTTTATAATAGCCATTGTTTGATATGCCAGGCTTTGATAGAACAATATGTTGACGATCAGCGGTGTTCCATGTTTCAGATCAAATGATGGGTAAATGTAGATTGTGTGCATGGGGTACGTGTGTATTTTTCTTCAGACTGCGCCGATGCTCGATACGAAATGTGGTTTTTTATGTTACTTGTATGAATAACTGTATGCGTTTTATGTGCAATATACTGTAAATAATAACATGTAAACATTGGCTTTGTAAAATGCTTTAAAAAATTGAACAACGCAAGTAATAGTATAGGAACGGAATCTCTACGAAAGCAGACCATATTGATATTTCATCGCAAAATTTCCCGTTTACCGAGGTAATGGCAGCAGCGCAGTAGCTTACAATGTGTAAACGTTTAGGGTTTGTCCATGTAAAAATTCATTTTTGCCAATATAATTTTCTTTTCGAGTACACGTTACCTTTATTGCGGCAATTATCCATTGACTAGGTTCATGGGGCAACCTCAATTATTTATGGAGAAAACCCTTGTATGCCTGTCTCATGTGGGACTAATGGGAGCTGTATAGGAAAAATATTATAGCAACAGAAGATAATACTGATGTGTTCAGAAAGATCTGAGTCGGTATTTATGGACAAAAAATAAATGACACACCTTACCAGCAGGTTTTTTAGCCAATACCAACAAAAATTAAAGCCTGTGTGTATATCAAATCGCTATACACGAAATGTACATTAAAGTAATTTGGTTGCCTAACGATCGTTTATAACAGTTTTTGTTGATTGTTAGGTAATTACAAACGACAATGACACTTTATATGAATTTGACACACGATCACAAGTTGTGATTCACAACTACGCGAATGTTACATCATTCAAATTTAAGTGCTACTTTAATACAATTACGGCGTTTATTCATAAGTGCAACCACCGAAATATTTTACTTAAAATTAACAAAGTAATTATCTGTGAAACTTGACCTTAAAGCCTCGGGTTTTCTCATGATGTCTTTGATTTTACGTGTCATCATATCCGTCATCAAATAAATTCCAAACATTAATGGTATAAACCTTGATTTATCAGTTGTAATCAATAGCGATACCATTGATAACCACAACATGGTATAAGAATATTATAACATTAAATAATTGTATGAAATTAAATGTCTCGCAGGTGTTGGCAGAAACTCCCTATTCAATGGATAGTTCGATGATAAAATCCTTGGTAAAAAGGAACCTAACCAGATGATAATGAACATCGTTTTCCAGCTAATCGGTTGTCTTCATGACAAGTCAATGACAATTGAAATAGATTTGTTTCTGAGTAAAGTACACCGTTCCTTTTGCAACCACTCTTTTCCTCGTATATATGCCATATCTATACACAGCATGTGTAGATAAGAAAAATAATCTGATGCAAACCGAATCAATGTCACGATGGCAAGGCTGACGATGAATCTCACAAAGTTTTGAAGTGCGTTCCATTTGTTCTTTGCAGCTGTAGAACTTAACGTAAAATTCATTTTTTCACAAAGGCTAAGCGTATTTTAGAAAAGTTTCAAAATGGGTTACAAAATAATTTTTTCAACGATTTCTTTACTTGCAGTTCTCCATTTGTCCAGCGGTGGTAAATATAATTATTTATACTTTTAATAAACCATCAAAATTAACATTATCTTCATATTATATATTAACAAAAAAATCAATACTGAAATTTTCAATTAAATTTGTTTTTATAGCATATAACTTAACGAAATGTTACGAATGCGAATATTTTGACAAAGACAAATCAGACGACGGAAACAGCACGCAAAGTAAGAAATGTGAGGAGAATCCACCACCTGAAAACTTCATCGTGGAATGCGGCAAAAGTGGTAAAAAAAACTTATATCTCCTATATTGTGTGACTACATATGCATATTGTAATAACCACTTAAACCCTTATTTTGGTTTACAAATAATTTAATAAATAAAATAATACAAATTTACAGGTGGTGATCACGGAGATACAACAGAGTGGCAATGCATTAAGGTCGTAGGCCGGATAGAGGTGGAGGAGGAAAACTACAACTACATAAAACGAAGCTGTAGTCCAGGTAGAAATTATGACACTTGCAAAGACTGCAAGGACACCAAATCATATGAGACACGACATGGGTTTGTTAAGCGAGGAAAGCATTGTGTTTGTGACGATGACGACTCATGTAACACCGCCAACAGTAATGTGATTGGAGCGGTTACATTGGTTACGGGACTCTTTGTGGTTTATATAACAAAGGCTTTTTAAAATTTGGTAGATATAGAATAACTAAATATAAAACTGATATTATGCAAATATAAGCGCACTAAATGACTATGTTTTGAGAATTTTGAAAAAAATATATATTACGGTATACTATGAAAGGAAAATGTTTTTATTTATTTATTTATACATACAAAAACAAGGTTTCTGTGTAGTGCTGCTGCTGAGATCATAAAAGACATCAAGGAAATTATGATGACATCGAAAATTGGAGAACGCTATAAAAAAAAATTTAAAGTGTCACCACAGGCATATTCTAAATGAACCACCCACTGAATCGTTTTTGCAAAACAATAATAATTATTACGAAATTGAAACTGTTGGGTATATGCGTATGGAGTTGTATATTAATACAACTTAGCGTGTAGAATCGTTTATAATATAACAACAAAAATAAACAATGAGTTCAAGAAAAAGTTTATTCCTGCCAGCAAATATCGAAGCGTAGACGATGTAGATGTTATGCAAATATACATCATGTGGAGAGAAAAAGTGGGGAGTAGAAAAGAGGGAAAAACAAGACGGAGAGAAACTGTCAGATATTTTTGATAAATGTGTTGTCTTTCTCATACTGGAAGTAATGTAATTCAACACTCATAATTCACGGATAAAATGAAAGCAGACATGTGCTGTTTTTAGTTTGTGCTTTGCTCCCTAATATATTTGCATGCAAACATGTTTAAAGTCAAAACAGGATATAATATAAGAAGCAGAACGAGTGGTATCAAAGAATGAATTCGATTCATGATGCCTCTGTACATATCATTGAAACGACGGGAAAAGTACAGCTTAGAAAGTCCGGACATCGAAGTTTTGCAGGAATGAAATATAACAAAGTAAGTTTGAATGAACATAAGAATGTTCCTTATATGATTATTCATTGTTGTTATTATGAATAATTATACATTTTACTTACATCGTACAATATATCTGTGTGGGGCAAGTATTTCGGTAAATGAGGAGTTTTGATTAAAGTGCACGTATCATACTTCTTAATTTGCCGAAATCCAATTGAAAAAGTCATCACATGCATCACATCTGTGGTAGTATATTCCAATCGGTTTTAAAGTGCATAGGTAGGTATGTATATATATTTAGGCCAGTGCAAATGCCAATCTTCGATGGCTCTCACTTCACCATTACAAATACATGGGCCAAATGGACATTCCATTGTATTCATCATAGTCACTCGTAGCCTTAGAAATAATGGAATTACAAAGAACCATTAAAATGTACTGCGTCTCCATCACATCTAGACGTCTCCTCTTACTTTGATTTGACTGCCAAGGATATTGATTTGAATTGAAGCTGTTTGTTGCTGCGAATCGGTTGCTACGGTTCAAAATATGCACATTGAGGTATTATAATAATAATAAGACAACTGATTGTCTAGCATTTGAACAATATTATCGGGCGGCATTTTGTTCAAATATTTTACCGTAAGCCTTGAACTGATCATTTATGATAGATTGTTGAAACGGCGAATATGGATTTTTTGTTTTCTGTCTTCTTCGTTCGCCCATGCTTAGAAGCTCTAATTTCCATGTATTGTAAGGAAAAACCACTCCTCCATAAAAGTTACGTTAACTTCACTTTGTACGTAGGAGGAGTGAATCATTTTTGAAGAACCAGGTTCCATAAAATAACCAAAATTGTATTAGTTAGTATACATAAAAATATCACGGGTATTTTCATTGAGGTCTGTTCTAGTTCCAATCTGACATTCAAAATGGGGGAAAGCAAAATTATTATTAATAAAATTTGCCTTGTCTTCTTATATGATGAATGATGAAGCAACTACGGGTTACAGAAACCCACAGTTGATAGTCTTCAAGCCAGCTTCCATTAAACATAAAATAAACATTGTTTTGCTTGTAAAATAACTTTCTTTTAATAAAAACCAGATATTAAAGATATTAACTAACTTACAGCAAAATAAAGTGCTTTAGAGCATCATTTAAAGCATTAATGCACACATTTACGCGGTATCGCTATGTTTAACGTTTGAAAATCTCCCAGTTTTTGTCACCTTTTCATTTAAAATTTAAAGTCGACCACCGAGATGACCCCAATGAGCTGGTCACAAGAGTCCAACATATATAAAAATTTAAAGTTGATCCGTGGCGTGATCACAATATGGGTTGAAACATGGGGTCTATCTTCCATTTTGATTGAGACATACTGCATTGGCATGCATTTCCGAAAACAAATTTGCAATACTAATTTTAATTTAAAATAGACAGACGGACAGACAGCTGTGGCAAAATAAGTAGCTTACGTACAAAGTTCATAAATTTGACGATGACTATCCTTTTACTTATAGCAAGAGTGAGAAAGACGGAGGAGGAAAAAAGCTATAGAATACCGCCTCATTGATAATATCGCAATTATAAAATGTTAGTCAAGCTAAGATTACCGAATGCGGGGGATGAAAGAACGATATATGGGAAACGCGCATCAGTTACATCATAGGATGGGATGGAAAGCGAGTCTATTTTTAACAATGGCAATATTCAGCGTTAAGGAAAACATAAAAGAGGAGAGTTGGTAAAGGTACGGTCGATTTTTGATTGTATTTAATATTAGTACGTCTAACATTACAAAACCTACGTAAGTCCCTTGTTGAATGAAGAAATCATGCTTGATTAATACTCAAAAAAATTTGATCCGCTTTTCCGAACAACGTTTATGTACGTAAGCGCTGTGCTCCTGTAACTTTCATATTTATACTTATATTTCGCCTTATAGCCCTAATATAACCACATTGTACTGCTGCTAAGTAGATAATCCAAAAGACACGCCGGCGATACTGTAATGTAATGCGTACAAGAACGCCGGGAGAATTCCTGGTATTTTCAGTAGTTTAGGAGAAGCCTATAGTGACAGTAAAATTCAATGCATAGAATCTCTCAAATTTCCATTTTTATGTGTTGGCATTATGATACCATTATTAAAATTAAGGTCTCTGCAAAGGCCTTGTTTTATGTTAAAATGTAACTTTTTTACTAATGATAATAATAATTCTGAGCACGGGAGCAACAGTAAAAAAATTTTTTACAAAATTAATAAATACGTAAATATTTGACGTGGCTGCTGAAAGCGGACCAATGCGAGTCTACTTTTCCATAAGTACGCACACGTGCACAACTTTTTTTTATAGAACAATGTATATTTAATAGAGGTTACATTTAGAGCCAGTATAAAATCCGGCTGACGACGATGGATCCAGAGACTATACCATTTTCTCCGGCAACGTTGTGATTTAAAAGAATTTTCGTGGTATCACGAATTCAACGCATTCTTTTGTCGTCCAGCGTGCCCAATTGGAATTTTTTACGGACTTTAGTATTACCTGGAACCTATTCGTATTCCTAGTACACCACCCGCCTTATTATTGCTTCCTACATGAAACGGGGATGTAGCAAATAAAAATATCTAAGGTTGTTTAAACGAGATCGGTACAGGCTATGCGGGGACTGCTAACCAAGCCTATGCACACTAAACTATATACGGCCTCGGCCATATCCGTCCTTTTTTTATTCGGATGCTCGTTGTACAGCTTAAAAATAAAGACCTACTAAAAGTTTCAACTTCGTGTATTGTGCATCTTTATAGCACGGAAAATACGTCCATAGCTTGTACTTAACTTAACATTCTCTAAATTTCGTATTGTGTTCATGTTTTTTTAAAGAAAAAGTTTAATGATTATATCTGACGAGGACGTGATGTATGTGTATTTGAAATTACGAAGAAGGTTTATCTTTCCCTGTTGTTGCCTAAATACCAAATATTTTAATACGGTACATACACATTTGCCAAAAGCATTTTCATTTCCAAACAAGTTCGCTGATTTGTTGTAGCGTGCCTCTATCTAGACTCTGAACTTGTGTGTGTATTGCGAGATAAAAACTTAAGAGTTGTCATCAAAGTCGCCAGACTTAGAGTGAATGTCTCCAAATATAGAAAGCATCTCTGAACATTTTTTTTTCTTTTTTGGGAGAGCTACTGAAGAGGTACTAACAAAGGCAATTCCAGAAAAATTACACCCCAGAAGACACAACAATTTTAAAGTGGTATTTGCTTGTGTGTTATCCGTGGCATGGAGGTATGCACCTAATGCAACTTTCTCTTTGTGTCTAGTAGAGCTACTTTGCACACCACGGTACAAAGCAACATAGTTATAACGGAAGTGTACAAGCTTTAATTCAAACAATGTTCGGCCTGGTATTTTGGCGAGTTTGTGTGTGAAAAAGTAACTTTATTCGTAATTTTGCCTGTGCTTGTTCACGGTAACGCCACTCGTTCGTCCCTTAACCAGAAACTTACCATATTTCAAAGGCACGTCTCACTTTCTCGTGTTTCGTGAAGAGAGGAATAGTGGTGTGTGTGGTGCAGAAATACGGACGACGGGTTGGATTTGAGTGAGTGCGGAACAGTGCGATGTAATATGCAAAAACATCTACTTTCCGGCAGAGAGTAACATGCTTTCATGACTTTGCTAAACTTTATATAACGATTCGTTTCCCAATGTGACTTGAGTTATGTTTTGTGTACCACACTAATGAAAGTTAAGTTTACCTATGTACAGTTTAGAACGGCTCTATGAAAACAATACCCTTGTACGCGACGGTGGTGGATCAGAGATGATAAGAGGCAGTTTTTGGAATATTTAGGGAAAAGTTTAGTATATCATGAGTAATGGCACGTGTAAAAGTTAGACGAGAACGGGTTTGCTTTTAGGAGAGAAGATAAAAGGACTTATTTGCCGTTTGAAGATGATCGTGTTGTTTGTAGGGGCATGAACACAATACCTGAAGGCAGTAGCGGAAGTCCTTTGTAGATTGTGAATACGTGAAAGCACGGTGCCAATGCCTATGGGCTTTTTGTTTTGCAGATTAATCCCAATTAAACGTGCAATTCCCATTTAGAACTCCCTTTTTAGGGTTTGTGCACACAAACAACCCCATTTTCCAAGGTATATTTTCATACATTTGATAACAGCCTTTGAATTTTAATTATAGAAGTAAACCGTAATTAAAAACGAAGTTAAACCAGTTGTAAAATTAATAATTAAAATATTGTGTAATCTTGTCCTTGTGGGTGTCGTTTACCATGGGTCTCTGACGACGTAACATTTGAGACAAGTGTAGACGCACCCATTTGACTTAAGCCATATATCAAAATGTTTCTAACATAAAGTGACAAATTGTTGACAACTGTAGTTTCTTGTCGAATTAATAATTCAGAGCTTGAAAGGTGATACCAAACCCACTTACAATCACTAGAAACAATGTGATTGTGACTGTTAATACAGAATATAGAACTTTTTGCTCAACTGGTTGCGCTGTACAGACTACGCTTGCTTCAGTTTTCTTTTCCTTTGATGGTCTCATCACACACGATGAAGATAAAGAATATAGCCTCTGAAAAGATTTGAAAAATAAATATTATACAGATATGCCATCATATATATGCATAGGCACAATACGTTGAGTCAGACACCCAAGATCCTTTTCTTTTCAAAGTATCAAAACTATAAGTATATAAAAGCCTATCGAATTCGTTTAAAAAAATGCAATATTCCGCTGTTAACCATCATTATCTTTTCTTGAACAACTTGTCTCCTGTGACTGAATTTGACTATATTGCACCATATTACCACCCCACAACAACTACGCCGGCACCAAAGCTACGACGACAATGATTAGTGGTTGGGAGTGAGTTCCTTGAATTGTAGACAAGCTTTTACGTTTAAAAAAGTTGTAGTCGCACGCGCTTCGCATTTAATAAAACCTTTTATTCTGGTTGCTTCATTTTATCAACCGTTTTGGCAACTAACACCGGCTCATTTTTTTCTATTTTGCATTAAATGCGACATGACAGAATCACCATCCCCAGAACACTGTCGAGCCTGCTAGAAAAATTACAATCATGTTTATTCATCATTATCATCATCATGTTTATACACGAAAACAGGGAAAACGCTTCTGCTTACTTGGTGCGGAAGATGGTTTTCTTTCATGCTCACGTTAATTTTGATTGGGTTTTAGGGAATCAAAAGAAAAGTCGACCAACAGCAATGTTGAAGTGCTTTTTGAAATTTAATCAGATACACATAAGACTCAAAGAAGCTTTAGTGTAGAGGTTTTCATAATAGCAACAAGAGCACAACAGAGTTGTGTGACTTGTAATTTTAGCCAAAATAAGTGGTTGGTACATATGCGCTTGAAACTAATGTGAATTACACGTGTGGCTCTATACTTTACGTGATTTACTTTGGTTTCATATCTTATAAACAGCATCAATTTCTACCTCTTTACATGCGTGTACAGTTATGCTATGTGATTTACCTGTTTCTACGTCTTTCTAATATTGTACCTAAGTAATCTGTAGCGTTTGACTTCGTCAAGAGGTGACTATAGGTAAACGGGGAAAACATGAAGCAGGGAATGAGCTCCCCCTCAAAAATAACCAAAAATGCTGTTCACGTAGGAAAGTTTATTCTAATTAAGCCAACTTCGTGATCTTTCACGACCTGTCTTGTTCCCTGGATCTTTTTTGAACTTCAACATAAATATATACACCGCGTAGTAAGAACTTGGTGGGTGTGTGCATGCCAGGAGAAGATGCAAAAGGGTGAAGATCCCTTCATCACAGTTGTTATTTGTGTAGTAAGACGACTTGAAGTTTACGCGTACATAAATAATATGCTTTGGTTTTTGGTCGTCATGTTCTCTATGCTTTATGTGTCTACTTGTAACATTGAATAAATTCCAGTCAAAGAGGCGAAATACGTTGTTCTCAGTTCGAGCAGAATTGTCTGTTTTTATACAGTTGTTGTGCATGACTTGATTTATGATGCCGTATATCTCAAGGTACTGCACAAGGAATGAGCACATATATACGACACACAACAAGAAAGAGCACTTAATTTCCCTTAAGACCCCCTCTCTTTTACTTTGCTTGAGGGCCGCCACTGATTCTTCTGCGTCCTGCCTTGGTTAGTGTGGCACATCACTTACTTACTCCACATTTTCTGTTGTTGTTGTTGTATAACAGACATTTTTTGCTATTGGAGATGTTACCGCGCTGCTGTTGAGTCTTCTGGAGATTGCTGTGCGATGGAAGAAAATATACTCGTGTTCGTGTTTACCACTTTTCTGTACATGTGATATGGGATCTGCCTGTTTCTACCTCTTACACGCTGGTTTTCTTCAAGATGAGCTTGTTTCATCAACACTTGCTGTTTTTGTAGCTTCGTTTCAGGATAGTTACTGCTGCAGGTGAAAAACAAAAATAAATGGCTGAGCATAGGCTGCGGAACGTAATTTTTTTGAGGGGGCAGATTGAGCATTCCAAACGTAAGCTCCCAATGTGCGTACATATAAAAATATAATTGCAATTATGTAGAGAATTGCAATTATAATTGCAGTTATGAATTATACATTCATAACTGTACTATAAGCTGTTTTGATATTATTGATCGTAAACGGTTGTTCTGGTGTTGGAATTTAAAAACTGAATAAATATCTTGCGATTATTATAATGGAATGTATATATATGCCGATGCCGTATGTGTAATGTGTATTTATTTTTTTATAACAATTTGGGAAAAAAGGAGTTGTTGGTCATGATATGATTTACGAATTGTATTCCCGCAATTTCACAACCTGGCTTGGATGTCTTTACAAACTAGGGCAAGCATTGCGTTTGTGCTTATGTAGCTTTTTGGACTAGTGACCAATAAGTTTACCAATTAAAAATTGCTTAGGGAGTAAAAGGGATGATACGACTTCCTAATTCTAGGAGAAATTACAATTTTTTCTAGTTTTGATGCGATGAAATTCGCTCCCTGTACCCCCACGGTTTCGCAGTCTATGGGCAGAAGTGAAATGGTGTGTAACAAATAAATTATATGAAAAATGTACAGTGAAGGACAGCAAACCAAAAGTAATTTCTGCTGCCTCGGTCTTTTTTAAAATCACGATTCATATTTCCATATTCTGACTCTAATTTAAAAATTAGAAGCATGTACCCGACTTGTATCTCTCCCTAGGACTAGAAGACGTGTAAAAACTCTAATAATATATTTCTTGATGTAATGAAAATTTGTGTGTACACTAAAATGTTAGTTCATATCTATTGGTGAATACATGAACCACTTCCACGTGTTCATTGGCCTGTTGCAAAATACTTATAACTTGCACCAAGTTATTTTTGTACATCTCCAGCATGTCTTTCTCTAACTCTAGTTAGCTAGCTCATAGGAAACCGCACGGGTAAGGGCCCAAGTAGATGTTATTATCGACACCCGCAGGTACTCGGTGCAGTTTTAGTGCTATGCTAGTATATGTCGGCCAATATTGATATGTACACTAATTAGTAATTTTGAAATAATTTTTGTAACTGTAATTCTTGCCTCTTTCATTTTTGCAGAAAAAAGTGCAAAAATATACATCATCATAAACTTTAGAGTTTAATTAAGTGGAATGGAATATGCCTACCGTCAATGTGGCGCCAGCGAGGAAAATAGAAACTCAATTTTGTACAGATGACTATGTAGGTATGCCATTAAATTGAGTTCATTATTTCACAACAGTTTCTTATCAAACTTATATGAATTGGGTTATTCTTGGCGGGTTGAAATTTCTTTTTACAATTGTGGTAAAATAGAAAGCTATTAAATATATTTGACCAATAAAATTTTATAGATCTATCACCGTTATATGATGGCCTCGCTCGTTTTGCAGAGTAAAACTAAAAAAATACTTAAAACTGCATGAGAGAGTACTTGCTTGTAACAGTGAAGTTTTGTGAACTCACCAGTTAATCGCCATCGTCGCTAAAGGTAAATAAATTCTGGCNGGTAAATAAATTCTGGCGTGCTCGATAATGAGATAAATAGAATTGAATAGCGTTTATCGTCCAAGTCAACAACGGAGTGGGCAATGATGATGTCATTTCCTATTTTAAAGCCTCGTCTCATTGTTGTGGTAAACGTTCTGAAAAGGAATTTTTAGAGGATAAGCATTTTCATTCACCATTTTAACAAAAGCAGTAAATAAAGTAATGAGTTGGACAAGATCCTCCTCCTCCTCTGTAAAAAGTCCTGTCACCAGTACAATTTGATAAGTGGTTTTAACACCGTAATCGCTTCGAGTATTCTACCAAAAAGGGGCGAAAAACAAAACAATAGAGTTTTCTATCTATGACAAGAAGCTGATATCTTGAACTTTTTTCCTTTTTCTTTTTATAGCTGCTATTAATAATTCAACGTAAGAGACTTTCATATATCTATATATATTATACTGTACGTTGTCTAGCCTTTCTGCTAACTAAATGATGTGCCATTCCTCCCGAAGAAAACTTTATTTTAAATGAGAATCGTGATAGGTAATCATACAATCACAAAGTAGACAGATATCCAACAGTCAGAGGAGCTCCGGCATTACATTTCTACCATTATCAACATCTCTTGAGCAAAAAAAGTAACAAACAGTAGGCGTGTAATGAAAAAAGGATTGACATTTGACTTGCATTGTTATCAACTTTTTTTCACGTGGATATTTCATTTGATTTCATTCTATAAAACCTAAGCAGGGGCAATTTAGGAATAAAACAGAAGACACGAAGCAATATTGCTCTCACGACATGACAGAGACGAAGCGATATGAAGATTGGGAATAATAAAGCCTCTCTCTCTCAAGAATAAAGAATAAATAGTATTGCACCGTCTTTTCCTCTGGCAGTCATAGAATCCAACTTAACAACCTTTTGTGTGGCTCCACTCGACACTCTGGCTGAAGGTTGTAAATATTCCTCATTGACGCTGAGACGACAAGCTACGCTGATTGCAGAAGACCAAGAGGCTTTTTTCGTAACATTACCACAGGTAGTAAAACTTATGATGATGATGTGGTTGATGACGATCAACAGATTGCTGTTAACTGGCTATACTGCTCCTGCTACAGTAGCAGAAAGGCACAGTAGCCACAAGCTTCCGTTTGATTACCTACCTACTTTACTCGCCATCACCACTTCGCACAGAAAGCTAGCAGCAATAAGCAGTATTGTACCAAAAAGCGCCAACTCGCATCGCACCACCACCACCACCAGTCATGAGCCAAGCAACCACTTCAAAAATGCTATATTATTATTAACATGACATGCCAATCCGATAAGTTACCACCAGTGTGTCTGCTGACTTTACAATGCCGTAATATAACAAACATACCTATATTGGTGTGCTTTACCATTATTCAGCAGCAATAATAAAAAAGGAAGATGGATGCGACTGAAATAAAATAGCATTCTTTTTCTCCTTCTTTTTTCTCGACGGATGATAAATGCCTTTTGCCTTTAATCCAATGAAACGTTTCGATTGTTTTCTGCGAGCCACCTCAGAGTGCATTGCTACCACACTTTTTTTATTTCGAATTCCCTTAGAGGCTGCTGCTACTGCTGCTGTACACATTTCACTGGTGCTATATAATATTATGCTAAATAATGTTAAGTTTTTGTCTATGTGTGTTTGTATTATACATGCACATTAGAGCAGTATAACACAAAGTGAGTTTTTAAGCAAATCACCAACTCGAAGGCGAATGTACGACGGAGCTCCCTACAGGGATAATTTCATCTTGATACGGTGGAGCATATTGTAACCGTGACTAAAAATCAGACAGAAGCGCAGATGAATGAGAAAAGTAAGATGACTGTGATGGCTCCTTGTTTTTTTTCACCGCGAGTATTTTTGTTAAAGTAAGCGTTCATTTGCTCACACACAGTAGTCCATATAGCAGCTTCAAATTATTGGTTTCTCGAAAAATATAGTTCCTTATAGATATTTATGCCATATACACCTCGTGTAGATTAGGTCGTCGTAACTAGACTGTAAGGGCAGAGGTAAGTAGTCCGATATTACATGTGAATATGAAAATTCAAAAGTCATGCGTAAATTTATATATTTTCGTTGAATTTTTGGTTTAGTCAGGTTTAAAAAATCGTGAGCTTGTAATACACAGTGGAAGAAGCAGGAGACAGCTACATGTGATGGCGACGATGATGATGATGAGAGATAATGATGGTTGTGTCAGATTTTTAAAATCTGGTGGGGATGATGAAGTAGACGAAGATGGGTAATATATGGATTTTCTTCATGGCTGCACTGGTTCCTGCTTGATCTGGTTGGTATATGTAGGATCGACGAGATTGTGATGTTGCCCAAGGTGGCAATAAGGCTCATAATTTATCTTATCAAATGTTACACCCAGAAAGCATTCGAGAAATACACCACAACAACATACCACATGCATGGATTTCATTTTGTTCGTTGCTCCTCGGAAAGTAGCGTCTTTTTACTTTGATAGGCAGTTTGTATCTTCTCAAAATACTTTAGCAGAGGTAGAGAGCTATCGTTAATTTAATATGTTCAATGTTCAATGCACTTAAAAATCGATTTTTCTAGCAACGAAGAGAAATGCAAGCAAAAAAACGAGCCGAGTTTTATTTTAATAAACTTTAATTTTTTGTAGGGATAAGTCCTCTAGGACTTTCAGAGAACTAAGCTACTTTCATTCATTAAATCACCTTTAGCCAAGCACATTTAGCATCATTACTATAGTGCATGGCCCCATTTCCCATTTCATGTTTTTACCCTGTTTTTGCCGAAAATCCATCCATCAGCGAACCAAAGAGCATCAAAACCACAAAAAATCAAATCCCATGAAAACACGCCTCCTCCGGGCAAAATACAAAGCGTACCTGTACATATCAGCCTATATTTCGACGCTTCCTTTCAATCTGTGGGAAAAAATTACGCGTATTTACTTATCACTTACTACGACTACACCGCTGTGTAAGTATACAAGAATTTCACGTTTTTCACTCTACCTACTTGTAAAACTGGACATGCAGTCTAGCTCAGATTTCTCTTAGCAGCACGAACCGCCACCACCACCACCACTCTTGTTTCTATTTTCTGACATAAAACAGGGTTGCTAAAAAGTTGCCAGTCATCTCCTTCCTTTCTACAGCACATTCATTCATTCTTAACTCTTCATCCATCCATCTATCCAACTCTAGTCCAAGGAAACTTCAAACAGCGAGCAAATAGTGGTCCTCGTCGTACCGCTTGTTGGGATATAGCGAAAATTAACGTGTAAGCGAAATGTGCAACAGAACGGCTAAATCACACAAGCATCCATCCTCATTCCTGCTCTCCCTCCAGTTCCTGGGAAAAAGGTTGGCGAGAGAGAAAGAGTTGTCGTACAGCAATAGGAGTGAAATAGGAAGAAGTAGAAGCATGAATCAGGATTAAGTAAACAGTCAGACAGTGATGGATTACCGTAGAAAACAAGGTGATAAATCGTTATTCAATACAGTGCGGCTGATACATTTCATTTTCACACTTAAACATGCATTACACACGTTCCTCCATGCACACATGTACATAGGTACATTATGTACATGTTTGTGTAGGTATTAACGCTGCACAAAAAACACAAAACACGGCAGAGCAAGTGTACTAATATTGCTGACATTTTGAAATAAAACAAAGTATGGCATAATGTAGGTTTTCTATTCATTACGGCATATATGAAAACAAGGCGGTTGTGTCGATACTGGTGATGACGAAACAAAAAAGTTTCGTATGAAAAAC
>JAHZNE010002449.1:0-20985 GCA_027744055.1 Callyntrura sp. NNG-2020
GGAGAAATAGTGTTAATTGACCACTCTCCGGACAAAACCCCTCCGATGACCCGAAAGAAAGTGTCATATTGACTCAGTGGTTACATGGAAAAAATCTCCCAAGCTTTGGCCACATGCCTGCCACAAAATATGTTCAGTAGCTGTTTCCGAATGGAAAATATAAGCTCAGAAAGTACATTCGCGACTTATCTGAAGCCCTGTACATTACCTGATTGGCATTCCAAGAAAATAATAGTTTATTTTTTAACCTTATTAAAATTTGCATTGTGTGTACAGTTGATACAGGGTGCAATGTGTCTGTTAATATTCTATACTACTTATTACACCATTGACGAAGAGTACATGTACATAAATTCATGGTACAATTCTCTTCATCTACGAAGTCCGTGTTTCTTCTGCAACCCTGGATGAATTAAACTGTTGTACTTGCAACAGTTGCAACGCAACATAACTATATATGTATACAGATAATGGCTTGAGCCTGAAATTGCCAACTTTTAAAACGGACAATGGAGTAACTCTCTGCCCTGCCCGTTATACAAGTCACATTCACATTACATGTAAACTGTTTCGTACCGCGTGAAAGTGAAATCTTGTCTGTAAACTTTGGCAAATGTTTTCCCTGTATATTTCTAGTTTATTCTCAGAGCTTATTGTAAAAGGATACAAATAGATGTATTTTTCATTTTAAGATAATGGTACCAGCTGTCACCGTGTTGTTACTATTGGCTACTACTACTGCTACTTTCCCCGAATATACCCACTGGCCCCATGCATATCGACTGACGCGTCAGCATAACTGTATCTGGGTACACCGATTTGGGTGGAAACATGTATGTACCATTTGATTATATGTTCACATACTCGATCAGCATCTGCTGACAAAAGTGAGACGTTTTTTTTCTTCGAGTTATACGCTAACATTTTCTCCATATCCTTTTCCTTTATAATCAAGTGGAGTAAGGAGAGAGTTTATTTTGTGAAGACATTTTCACTGGAGTAGTAAAAACGCCTTTTAAAATTGCTGTTTCTTTTAACGCTTTCATTTTTATTTTCTCTCGCGATTCATCATTGGACTGGCAACTGCTTGGGAGAGAGTTTGGAAATCTTTTAAAAGGAAAATAAAATAAATGAAATAGACAACGTTAATGCGTAAGCGGATAAGTAAAGAGCTACTTATTTTTAGAAGCGATAATATGATTTTTTTTCTTCCGTTGTTACTCCTGTTCCGCCTGCCAAGTCTTTCAGACTTTCATTTAATTTCTTAAGTCTGATAAAACAAGTACAGTTGTACTTTTCCTCGCCATCCCTTTTATTTAAGCCATCATCATCAACATCACCGAAAGGTAAGAGAAAAATAGGGTTTGACATGTTTTTAAAGGGAAATCTAGTTTTACTAAAAAACTCTCAGCTTCTGGACACGTTTTTTTAACAGGGAGGCAGTTCACTTAGTCAGAACTGTACAAATGAACTGCGCATTCAACAAGAACGGAGTTGAAATTGAGTGAGCTATGAGAGGACAGCGTAACTGAAGTGACTACGAGATTGGTTACATTTAAAGAAAATTGCATCATCATTTGCACAAGCAAACCTACTACTACATTCCTTTTTCTTCATTGCAGTTACAGCCCGATAGATTTTCTTGGAGGACTGCTACTACTACGGAACAAGTTCAGCATGTTTGTACCGTTTCTATTTTCTTTTATATCTTTTTAGAACTTTTTTTCCTCGTCTGACATTTCTCCTCAATTTGCGTTTTTTCTCGTCCGCCACCCTCTCAAAGGCATCAGGGAATAAGCCGTAAACCTCTGTAACGAGTGGCATTTTACAACAGAGTATCACCACCGCCATCAACACCATCATCTTTTGTCAAAACAGCTGTCTTATTAATATGGTAAAGTCACCAAGTTCGTTGGAAAAGTCTCTATTCAAAAGCGAGAGAAGTGAAGAAACAAAAAGCGCATATTTGCTCGGCGTTGCCACCCAGGGTAAATGCTCATTTAAGATTCGCTGCTTAAAAATAACGTCGTTCTAGAAAATGATTACTCTCAGCGATGAATATTCCGCCAATATGTATGTGAGTGTTGTAGACATTTATACCCCAACACAACGGGAGTGGTAGAACTTTTACAGACGCGGAATTTTAGGTTTTCCGGATGCGAATTATAGTACACATGAACTAGGACCATATACTGGTGAGTGTCACTGGCTTTCCATTGTGCGCCATACACACGGAGAAGTAAAAAGAGACAGAGTGAGAGTGAAAGAGAACGCGGGAGAAAGAGGAGACTGTCCGTCCATTTCTTCCCGTGGAAATGGAAGTAGAACCGGATGCTGTTGTTGGCATTCCCATTACCATTTACTGCACTGCACTGCTGCGGTGATGATAATGGTGAGCGCTGTACTATTTATCAGACTTCTGGCTTTTCGCGGGCGATGCCTAATGCTTACATTTTTATGATTTCATTCCCCTTTTCCCATTTTTCCCGTATGCAAATAGTAGCATTGCACTCAGCTATCCCTCCAGCAGTGTCTGTTGATACCATTATCAATGTACGGATGATGATGATGATGGGGATGAGGTAATCAAGATGAGAACACAATCATTATTACTGTTTGAATGTCCCATTTAAAGGAAGAAGGTATAAAAACGAGCTCATTTTCACTTTCTGTCCCATTCCCATTCCTGCTCACTTACCCATTCCAACACATGAGATTATGCTGGGACTGTGTGTCTGCGAATATATAAAATAAACTTTTTTTCTTCTCTCGCGTCGTATGTACATTTCTGATGGATATTCCTTCCAGCTGGAATCTCCAATTTGAAAAATATCGTTGAATGACTTATTATGTTACTCCGACCGAAAAAATGTACAACTAAAAAAAAGTGCGACCTGTTGTCGCCTTAACCGCTGCGGTGTCCCCAATACTTTTTTATTATAGATCATTTACCAAAAATATATTCAAATGGCTCATTTTGTAATGGAATTTTTTATTGGTAATAACTATACGTGCTGTGTGGAATTATACGGGAACGCATTGTACATAATGTACTAACACATGATAAAGCCAGACTTTATTGCCACCACCCATCCATTTACATCAACTTTACGACGACTTTTATGTCACCACAAAAGGAACACGATTATGTCATATTTGTATTGTCGCTGGCGATGTTCTATCCCCAAAACAAGAATTTTTTATGAATGTCATAACTTTATCGAGTTTTCCACACTCATCCATTCATGCTGTGTGGAGGAAAGTATAAACAATTTACGCTCGCTCCTCTATAACTATATTATCTATTAATTTTTTATTACTCCCATTAAAAACAGCCCCACAGCAGCTGGTACTTGCGGATCTGGCCAGCACTCTTCGTAGGGAGAAGCGGTTTTGTGGAGGAAACTTAAGTCGCCGAGCGATGTGGCCATGCCTGAGAGCTGGGCTCAGGTACACTGATGAATTCACCAGCAATCTGTTGCAATATTTATGAGATGAATGTAACTTTTTGATTGCTTATGCTTTAATTTAGTTAATTTTTCAGACTCGCTTGCAGCAGCATTAAAGTTTAATTTGGGTAATGTATTATTGTGTACATGGAGGAGGATGACATTGGTGAACTTGTAGAGCTTAACATTTTTTATTTGGGGGACAGGGCCGACTAATATGGTTTTTCCCTGAAGCGTATTTTCTCAGTGTTGAATGGAGCCAGCAACTGAAAAACCGCATCAACCATTATGTTCGTATGCAAAATTAGAGATCCGTAAAATCGTCTTGATATCTAAAGCTGCCCAATTCCGAAATTGACCTTTTCATTTCCCTACGTTTTCTTTGGGGCTTTCTTTCTCTTAAGGCAGGACCAATTTCATCTTCCATTTGCATTTGTCTAGAAGCATTCCGTATTTGCATCAACTTTAAATATTTGATTTAAATCTTATAGTCCTTCTTGACTTGTGCTGCGCATCAGACCACACACAGTTGATCCAGAAGATCATTTTTTCTAAATCTTCAAAGTTTTACAAATGCAGAGAATCTTTCAGGATAGGGAAAGAACGAGTTACATAATATGCGTAGCCTGCTTTCACAGTGCGGTGGTCTACGGCCTGCAGGTACTTGTTACCAGAGAGCGACTTTTTATGATCTTGCATGGTACATGAGGGAATCACATAAAGTATCTGTTTTCGACCGTGAACAAGCCTCTAAAATTATACAACAATGTAATATTGACATTATATAAATCTTCGATAATTGCAATTATTTAAACCTTGTATAAATAAAATAGTATTCTACACTACAAACTAAGGTTTTATGCATGCGAAGTCAGTTCAAAACTGAAAACTGGTTTATCATACATGCTATATTTTATATATGTGTGCTATATTTTATTATCACTCAAATATCTCCAAAATTCTTTATTCGATTCCTTTGAAATTTGATAAATACATTCAGATTCATTTGTCAAATACATTTGAAATTCAGACGGTTGTATCTCGGAAGCGTATTGTTTTTGACGCCTCAGGGTCAACGCCCCTGGGGGGGAATGGGAGGTTTAAAATTATAAACATAAGCAAATGAGATGAAATTTGGTAAACAGGTACCTTATGTACAATTTTAACTTTCAGCCAAACATGGCATTAATTGGCTGACTCGTGTGACCTCCAGAGGTTATTTAAGGGTTAAATATTGTTCTACTTATAGCTTCATCAGGTTAACGACGATTGAAACGCGGTTTTCGTCAATTTATGGTCAATAGCTCAGATGAGTTCGAAGTTGATGTCAACCCCTGAGGGTAACGGGAGGAGTAAAACTATAAAACATCTCAATTATTTTAAATAGATACACTGGTACATCATAAACTACTATGACGTTCTCCCAAGTTTGACACGTGTGACCCCCCGAGGGGTAACCAAAGGTCAAATATTGTTTTTCTCACCACTTCAACACGTCGATACATATGGTCAATAGCTGAAAGAAGTGTAAATATGGGGTTTTGAAGTCAACTCCCGGGAGATTGTCATACCAAACTACAGACATACATACCAACCAGACAAGACAGTTTACGTCCAATTTAATTTAGTCCAATGGTGGCACTTCCCAATATCGGTTTTACCGGTTTATTTTAAGACTGGTTTTGTGGGATCAGGACGATGATTATCGCTCCAGCTGGCTTAGACTTTTTGAAGATGAGGCCGACAAAAAGGAACAAAAGTGGTCACGGCTGCTCCCTACATCTTTCCCCGTGCTCCTTGTTTTTCTTTGAAATCCTCGTCACGCATTTCCCACAACTATTCCGTTCATATTATTTAATATTAAAACTACTACTACTAACTCTGCTTTTTCTCTACTTTGCAATTCATTACTCCTTCAAGAAGGCACATACTATCTATCATGTTCTTCGTCATTCTTACCATCATCGTCCAACTCAAGTAGCCGTCAACCTTAAATTCCTTTTGTATGTGTGTGTTTATACTGGTGAGCACGGTGGAACATTTTATGCACGCTCGCCATTCTTCCTTTCATTTTCTGCTCACTTGATACGTCTACTTGAAAAAAGTGCACGGATTCTCCAGCAAGATATATATTTAGCACAAATACGAGATAATAGAATCAGTCAACCGTGTGCAGCAGTACCACCGCTACCATCACAAAATCGACAACTAAACTACACAGACACACCATGCACGGCTTCCATGAATATCCCTGTACAAATGATACTGATACTTTGTGCATTTCCTTCCTTTCTCAACATCATCATCATCATCATCATCATCGGGTAATAGTTTTCTTTCAATGATCTCTCGTTTTCGTTTACGTCCTTGTCCTTTTCCAGCTCAACTGAAAGCTAGTTTCTTATTCTGCTAAATCCAAAACCCAAAAAGGCAAATTCCTTAATTTCTCTATTCTTTTATTTCCTTTCCAGTGTACAGACACGTTCACAGAGGTACCTTCAAGAAATTTCCCCCCATCAAATGTCTTTCAATCCTTTCACTTTAAAATCCAGAGTTGCCCACTTTAAAATCATTTTAGAATTTACTTTGTTCCACTTGCTGATAGTGTCTGTAGTGGTTACGAAGAAAGCTTGTGGCCAGTTCGCACTTTCTCCAGAGACCAGGAAAGAAAGGGAGATAGGGAGTGGAAAAGAAAAAGAGAGCATAGGTGTTTCCAACTTTTTGGCTGTTCAAGTACCAAAGTAAAAGCTGAACTTGCCCAGCTTTCTCCACTCTTCATTCCTGTCCTCGTTTTCACAACCCCCCTCCCTCCTCACACACAACCACACACCCTGTACTTTTTTCTTCTTCCAGAATTAATATTCAAATCAGAATCCTCACAACTTGAAATGTAATATTCATTACGCATTATATTATTTCTTGCTTTTCTCGCCTCAAAACCAAGTCATGACTCTTCCCCGTAATTTGTGGTGTGTTCGGTTCCCGGGAACCACGACAAGCAAAACCCGGTCCATTTTCTGTTAATATGGTAACGCACACGAAACCCTGATTATTTATGTGCTGCTTAAAGCCTCACAGCAGCGTACACACTCTTTTCCTTTCCATCTACTTTTATCTCATCCCATCATTTTCATCAACTCGCCTTTTTCCTTGTGCTTCTCTCCGTCTTTTCTTTGTTGCTCCTCTCTCTCTCTGTGGGACGGGACACGATGATGAAGATGATGATCAGAATGATATGTAGGCGAGTAAATAAGGCTTACAGGAGGCTTACTTTTATAAGCTTATTGTTTATGAGGTGATCATTGAAGTTCACATACACATAACTTGTTCATGTCATGTTTGTGATATCATCATCATCGTCATCGTCGTCATCGTCAGCACGGCTATTATCAGCGTCATCGCCATTTCGCCACTCTGGCTGGCTCAAACAGAGTTATATTGCCTTGTCGTAATGGAGCATTCTCCATTCATCTCTTGTCCCTCACATGAACGTTCCGTTCCTGTGACCACGTAAAAAAGTAACGGGTAGGAGAAAATATGAAAATGATCACAATAAGTAATAATAAACGCGTCCACGCCGCTAATAAAAGAGAGAGAGGGGGTAGGCTGTTTCACTGCTGATTTCATTAGCGTTTCCGTCTTAGTCAGCAGCAGACGTATCACATAACAAATTAGGGTGATCAATGAACCGACAACGGGATGGAATGACCAGAATTTAATTCGGTAGCGAGGTCCGTTATTTTGTTCGGGGAGGCTGATTATCGGACACAAGGATAAAGCCTGTGTGGAGAACATACACACAGCAGCAAGCCCCCACCCAAGCTAAGAGAATGTTTTCATCAGGGAATGAAACAGACGTATTATAAACGTCAAATTTAACTTTATGTACAGAGAGTTGTCAAAGGGTGCAGCTATTTCAAATCATCTAAAAGCTTTCGTGGAAATGAACCGCTGATTTTATGTGAGGATATAATATAGCCCGCGTGGTAAACATTCATTGTCCCGTCGTGATATTGTGATCAATCACTGCAGTATGTAGGTAACCTGCTGAACAAGCTAGCGGGGTGATTACAATGGCAACTTTTTTTTACGGAGAGCAGGGGAAAAGGAAGGCACTCGTAATTTAAAATAGAGAAATAAAAACGTGTAACGAACGAGTCCATAACGAATCCAAAATGATAATGATGGTAAAACTAAAGCCACTCGGCTATTTTTTTCGAAATGGTAGCAACCGAGGAGAGGAATGAAGCTGTGTGGGCTTTCCGCGGGATGAAGTAGCATGTTCGCAGTGTGTTGTCTGCATTGCTTGTTTACTTTGCTGGCTCTAATTTTGTGCCTGATTCTGAGATAATGTACTTTCTCCAGAGTGTTCCAGTCCACCTTATTTCACTATTTACTCCGGGCTTGGTCACGACGACTGGGATAAAGCGTCTTTTCGTGTCCTCCCCTCTGCTTCGCTTGATTTCTTTCCTTGTAAATAATAGACAACAATAAAAGATTCGTTTGCTCTTGTCTGGCTCCCTTTTTTCTTCTTTCAGGGGAGAAATGTTTTAGCTGCTTTTTATGACGGTCAGTGCATTGTTCTACAAAAACGGTGGTACTTTCTTTGTACACCAATTGGAGATAATATTCGAGATGTCTGGAAAGAGAGTGCGTGTCCTGTTTGCTGAGGGGTCGCTTCCTCTTGCATAGAATAAATAGATAGGCATGTAAATACATACATACGACAAACATTATGACAATTACTTTCTACTAAGGTCCAAATATTTTCAACAAAGGTGGAAACGGCAGGAGAAAGCAAGTGTGTCCATGGTCTGTGTCTCTGGGTGTGTGTTGGTGTGCGATAGAGAGAGAGAGAGAAATAAGTGAATTCTTTTGTTGTTGCTGGCGGTGTCCTGGTGAAAGGGGAATTGTTGGACAGTAGTTCTCTCTGGAGAAAGCAAGTCAGACTCTGATAGGAGGTTGCATGAAATTGTGAAAGGCTGCTGAAAAAGCAAAGAGTAATGCTGAGGAGGATGATGACTACGTGTTGTATAATAATGGTTTTGCCTGTCCTCTCCTCAATACTAAAATTGGAGGACTGGTGCACCATGCGCCAATGCGTAGAGAGAGAAATAATCGGCAATATCGAAGTTTACGAAACAAGTTGAAGTGAAGGTATTAGTAATGGTGGATGTTGGCGTTGTTGAGAATAACAAAAAGGTTCATCTAAACTTTCCCCCAGCTTTCTCCCTTTCCCTGGGTTTCTACCAGGATAGTAGTAGTCGACTGGGTTAACTTGTTTATTACTTATTGCCAGGAGAGCGGGAGCAAGTAGGATTTGTCTTACTTGGAGGTGTACATTCATACAACTAGCTGGCTATGTAGGCACAACACCGCACACAAACACAACAGCATGAGCAACAGCTACAAACTGATGTTGTGTGTGTGTGTATGGTTGTGGAAGCATAAATTTCATCACCATCAATGGAGCCAAAAGAAGAAACTGGAGAGCTGGACTGTTTCAGTTTTTTTCTTCTTCTTCTTGAGAGGTATTCAACTTGTTATTATGGTGATTGTGAGGTGGTAGGATGACGGGAGCCTAGCATATATAGTGGACTGGAAGCAGAAGAGCCGGTCACAGAACCAAGTTAGCAGATGAAGACCACGGACAAGCAAGAGACAATCTGTACAGGCGCTACACAAAGAAAACGCCAACAACAGAAGCAAAGGATCATCTGAGTCCGTCGTGTTGTCGTCCACAACGCTTCCTACATTACAAACAACTTTTGTCATTGGCCTTTGTGCTGTGCCAGTTTCTCTTCTATCTTCTCCGTCTGCTCGTCTCTCACTTTGGTTGACTCAAAAAAGATTTTTAGGCCCTCTGGGCATTTTTCCTTTGTGACCTAAACAGATAGTCAAGCAGTTGCTGGCAGAGAGGCGGAAGCGAGTGAAAGAGAGAAAGAGAGAGCGTGTGTGTGTACTGAGAGAGAGAGAGAGAGAGAGAGAGAGGGAAAAGGAGGGAAAAATTTCGGTTGTATTTACACAGTCAGTTAGTGACTTCAGTGCAGTGGAAGCGACAAGGGCAGCAAGCTCGACCGAGTTCACGGAAAGCTCATTTTTTGGGGAATATTGAGATTGGCTACATTATATTCCGCTTCTGTACTCTACTGACTGACTCGTTCTTGTTGATAAAAAGAGAGAGAGAGAGGGACTCGTGTTTGTAAACTTTTTGTGTTGTTGTCTGCAGAGCTGTTCAAGTTACAATAAACATACATCCACGAAAAGAGTAGGAGTGTGTCCTAGATGCAAAAAGCCACCCGCCTCGTGTTGTTTGCCATACCGTGACAGGTGACAAATTGACACTGAAATCATTTCTATTAGTCAATGCTTTCTCTCTCTCCCCCCGTGTCCCCACATCTCATGTTCTCTTCATAAAGGTCTAACCACTAACACCACCGCACCGCTTCGAGAAAAACAAGTCTGTTGTGTAAATACTGCATCAGTAAACAAACAAAATACGTTTGAGCTTCATTCAGCAAACAATTTCTCCTGCTGATGTGCCACTACTGCAGGGTGCTGGTGATTACTAGTACGTTCTCCTTTGTTCTTCCTGTGATGATGAGGAAGAGGATGACTTCGCCAATAACCGTCTGTCTTTTTTCTTCCCTGACATCTTGAAGCTTTGCTAACACCATTAGCACATATGTACACACACTGGGACAAAACACGAATTCATTTTCTCACCATTGAACACACAGCAAGGTCTACTACGGGTGACAGTGTTGTTGGCTTTTGATTTTGATCATTATGATCCTCATCATAATGAACCTCTCCACCTTGGTATACCGCGACTTCCACGCACCCCAATTTCCTGTAACAAAATACGAGCAAAAATAAAATACCAAAAAATGGTGGTTACTATTTATTGATCTTTCTATTTATTTGTTCCCATTTGCATTTTCTCTTCGCACTTAATCCTGCTCTCTCACTCTCCTAGTTTTGTACGTCCCTAGAATCAGTTGAGGATCTTTAAAAAGGTTTTATTTTCTTTCAGAGCAATTTAAAGGACATTGCAAATAGAGTTTAGCGTTTTCACTCTCGAAATTAATTCCAGCATGTGGGCGTTGCACTCTGCTACTGCTGCTGCCTGTGAAAGATATCAAGCGGTAAAAGAGAGTACAGACGTTATATCGTTAACGCAGACAGACACCCAGACGTGTTTCCTGTGTAAATGAGTGTTACAACTTGCACGTTAATAATAATAACGATTCCAATATAGAAAATAGACACACACACACACTTACAGGGGAAATATGCGAGAGTATTGGAAGCTGTAGCCAACAACGGTAGCGGTATGTTCATTTTGGCATCCGTAATGTTGCGGTATGAGGTCGATGTTCACAAGATTTATTTGTGTAGTTAAAATCGCAAGAGCTGACCTTTACGTATAATGGCATATTGTCTGCGTGGACGTCATAATGACTTTATTATTATTTTTTAGGTTCTCGATTAGAGTGTGGAGAAAACAATTTGAACTATCCGTATCTAAAAAAAATTGTTCATAACTTCACGTTATATTTATGTTGATACACAATTTCCCTGCCAAATTACTGATGGACATTACCGAGTTTGATTATATAAGTACGTATCCTTGCCAAGAAACGGACAGACAGACGGGTAGCAGCATCAAGTAGCTTTCACAAGCTTCCAGCAAGATTTCGCCAAAAGAAGGAGAGAGAGAGAAAAAAAAAGACACACACACATACATACACTAATTCCAGCAACAATGAGCACACCCACTATTTTCCATCGTGTCAACTACTGAAATTTTGCAATACTAATACTAAAACACAATAAAGCGTCAGCTTGCACAATAATGGAACGTATTAGCAAGAGAGTAAACATTTCGATGCATGGCAAGGTACACTGAACTGCGTATTCACTGGGGAATTCTGAAAATATGCCATTGGCGACAACAGACTCACATTTTTAGGCATTGTCTGTAGTGGAGTACATTAGTATTTCGTAAGGCCTCTTTGATTCAGAGAAGGCAACTGCAACCGAAAGCAAATTTTTACACCCACTTTCTGATCGTGTAGATGTAACAATCCATGAGAACCAGCAACTGTAGTAGCACTGAAACGTGTCCAAGAAGGCAAGGAACGCATGGGGAAACTAAAGAGAGAGAGAGATACTTTTTTATTTCGACGTTACTCTTCCTGTAGCAAGCATATTATGCCGTTGGATAGGTACAGACACTCCCCGGGAGAATTTTTGTCATTTTTTTTCATATCCATTTTTGACCCGTTTATCTCCAACTGACTTTTGGGGTATTGTTAGACACCAACAGTTTTCCCCCTTGCATTGTCCCCCTTTTGTCATCAAACACGTGACAGGCTGTTTCTTCCAGATAACTAGACTTCGTCGTCACTGCTAGACACTAGCTTTCACTCCAAGTAGCTTTGCTCGTGTGTTTGTGTGATGAAGGTGAAACATACCTGATCCATAAGGTAATTAAACGACGGAGCCGGATTCAAAACTCGTAAAACATTTAAAACTTTTCCACGTGTAATTATATTCGTAATAAATTATTAATTCTACGACGACGATCATCCTTTCAATGCAGACAGTTGTGGTGGCAGCGGCTTAGACAAAACTTTTAGTCCTGTAGCCTCTAAAACCTCCTTCAGAGAGACCGGTGTAACGAGTGGTTATCGTGATCTTCAACGTCAGAGAATCAACACCATGGGGATGCAATCTTGTTAACCAGTTGTGTATAAAAAAAACTTTTAATTGTCTTCTTCGTCTTCTTCTATTTGGGATCACCGGGGGCATCAGGAAGCTGGAAAATATTTCGAAACTATTCTCTTTTCAGACTTGGCCGAGATAAAAGTGTAAGTTTTATACTTTCTAATTTTTTTTACCTAATGGGATAAAATAGCACAGGACGTAACGACCATACGTCATGCCTGCATGTATGGCTCGCATGATTGTTATGCTGCTCATTTGAGTAAAAATGATTACCATTATGTTTTGCTTTTATGAGGAGAAGTGAAAGTTAAGTTTTCCATTTAGCAAAATAAACCCCACTAGTGTGGTTTGATAAGTACGTAGTTTCAAAGAGGTTTTCAACCTGTTTTATGTAAATAAGATGCTGCACTTGGCTTAAAATGATCAAAAACGACAGACAAGAAGTCTAAAGTTTTCTCTAGGTTATATTTTGTTGGCAACAAATCCAACTTTGGTACGCCACTTTTACCCACGTCGCCTTTCCAATTTTACGCGTGGGAATACCAAATTATTAGCTGAAACTGAAGGGACGACCAATTTCTTTCTCCTTAAAGTTCCACTTCTCACTTTCATAACATTTTTTTTCGTGTGAATTAACGAAAAATGAAATTTCCTCTGGGATACGATAGTTATGACTACTGTGGCGGTGGAAGCATAAAAATTGGGAGGTTTCGGCATTTCCCTGGTCCAAAAGTATATAGGACCCTGAAGATAAGCTGGCTTGTGTTGCTATTTTGTTTCCACTAAAATGTCTCATTTTGCCCGAGTGACTCAGGCTGGGCTAGACGATAACGGCATACCCATAATATGTCATGATTATCTGGTTGCAATAAACGTAGCTAGTATCACAGGGACGGATGTTGAAGCAGAGTAGTGTGCAAGTTGAACTCCAGTTAGAATAAGTGTGTTTATGTATGTATACAGCTTAAAAAAGGATCTCCGCAGCTTTATACAAAATTCTCATGGTTCTTTCTAAATTCTGGGTATACAGTAGGATAGATATGAAATCTTCGCATCCTCCTCGGAAGGCATTCATCATTCACAAATTACAAGATTTAAAAAGACAGCGGAAGTAACACTCTGCCATCCCCACGCAGAAACGGGAACGCACGGTCGTAAAGGCAAAGAAGTCTGAGAATTATTTAAATGAATGGCAACTCTCCCGTGCCTTGCTCCAACTGCTGCTACTACTACTGCTACTATAGGTTTGCAGTGGAATTGACCGACTTTGCTGGTGGAATGTTACAGAGAAATATATCACAAGGGAACGGAAAAGGGGAAGCGTGAAAAGAGAACTGATAGATGTGGAGGTTCTTTGGTTGATCATCGTCGTCGTCGTCGTTGTCGCAGTCATCATGAAGGAAAACGATAAAAAGGACGTGGTGACTTGTCAAATCCCTTACAAATAGGTCTACAGTGAAAATGAAAAAAAGGAGAGCGGTTCTCGACTTTCATTTATATATTGTGTTGTTGTTACACCAGAGTGAAGAAGGCGTTTCAACCTGTATCTACTCTTGAGTCCTTTAACTGTTCAGAGGACAATTTGCATGAAATCTCAGCTACAAGATTAATTATTTTGCTTTTTAAAGCTCTCTATCATTTGTTTAATTTCGTTGCAGGACGAACTCCAATGTATGGCTGTATAGAACTTGTTTTATTTCTGTACAACTTCATTATTGGCCTTTCTTTTTTGTTTGATTTGTTTGATTTTACTTGATTATTTGTTCGATAACCTGCCAGTAATATTATTTTCAATAACTAGGAACGATAAATGACTTCTACTTAAACTTTTTGAATTGTATAGATTTTTTGGTTACGAATTTACTTTGCTAAAATGACTGGATATTGGAATATGGAACTACCTTAACAGTATGTATGTACTGTATAAGTGTTAGGGTTTGAAAAGCAGTTAAGTTATGTACTGAAACCTGTAAACACTCAAATAAAGCAAATACAATACAATACAATACAATACAAGAAAGAAACTTACGAGGAGGGGTCAAAGTCGAACTCCAGGAGGAATGAAAAGCAACCTATCTGCATCTGGGTAGAATACAATATAATATATAAGCGCAATTCGAATTGTCATAAACATGAGGTGCTATTTCCTTCTGGTCGTAACAGTAACACGTATTTTACCATTCACGTATAATTTATCTGTATAAATCTAACATCCGCATCATATCTACTACTAGATGACTGGACATTGTTCCTTTACTGGTTGGTGGCGGTTCTCGAACACTCAGATTTTACTACATCTTATGTATATGGCTATCCGAGATTGGATTTAAATTTAAATAAATACATATTATAATGTGTACATTCAAGTGCATGCTCCTGCTCCATCCATATGTAACACATCTTTCGGTCCCACATTCGACCTTGAACCATTCTCGTGCGTACCGGCCTCGAAATATGCGAAGTTATATTAGTGTATACCGAATTGCGCAGGCGAATGGAAAATATCTACGTACTACTTTTCAATCTTCAGGGAGAAGTAAAGTAAATGCAAAAGCAGTTTGGAAAAAGCTTTGAAATGAAATTCAGCATTAAAACAGCCGATCGTCTTTTTAACCCATATATCATCAGGATGAACACCACCGGTATTTTTGTTTTGCTGCTTTCGTTGCTAGAAAATTACCATGTTTAGCACAAAATAATATGTGTCAATACTCATCCACTTGTACATATGCATAGCTTAAATACTTGTGTTAGGACTAGTCTAATGGAAATGGAACAAAATGACGCCAGTACAAAAATATCAGACACGTTTTCTCCGAAAGAGAGAACGGAAATACAAATCAACAACGTAATTTATTATGAAAAGGTCCAAACGCCATTCATATATTACCTTCCTTAACAAAACAGCAAGGCACGGGTAAGCTGTAAGTTGATATGACCAAAGTTTTTGTTCGTTTCATATTATTCCTTTATCTCTCCTTCTAATTTGAATCTCAGCGTTACAAAAATCGCGAGGGCATCATGAAAATACAATATTATACTGAATATAAGGAAGCTAGTGTGCGCTATTAAATTGTGTGACTACCGCAGCAGCGTGTAAATGCTAAATATTAAACAGGCATTTTAAATAACGCATGGAACAGCTTAACTCATCATCAAGACAATTCAGTTGAAAAAAAGATTTGGAATATACATGCATCTTATTAACCAACACGAAACATCGTGTAGGTTTGTGTTTATTTAAAATAATCCATGTCTATTACGCTGTAGTAGATAAGAATGGTGACAGACATACTCGCTCGTGTAGCCAATGCATGGACCGACGGAAGGATGGCAACTTTGGCAACTTTGGCAACTGCAGACGTGCATCAGACAGATAGCAGGACCTTTCAGGCCTAACTGTCGGAACTGGGGGGATGAGGGGGATAAACCTCCCCCCACGTTTGGGCCATTTTATATTAAAAGGATAAGGAGGGGGAGGCACCTCAGTACATTACAGGATAGGATTGTCCCCCAATTGCCCCCTTGTTCCGATACCCCTGCTTACCACACCATATACTGGGATAAACTGAACAAGCCAGTTAAATTTTCTTTCGTCCATTTAGTAAGAAAAATTAATAGTCGCCATTTTAACTGGGAAGCGATTTCAAACCGTTAATATATGAGCATTTTACTTGTTGAAGATGAACTGTTACACAAAGTGTTACTGTGTTGTATATCGCAAGATACATAAATAATGTGTAATCCACAAGCAGGGACTTTCTTAACAAGAGAAAAATCGTAAAAGGTTAACAAAATGTTCTGAAAACATGAAATAGGGACAATCAGTCATCAACTGCGCACGCACGCTGCTGCGCTGTAAGGCACATGGTCCAACACAAAACGCCAGCGAAATACACACAGACACGTTATGGAATTCACAGGATCAAGACGAGAAAAGGACAAAAAAGACCAGGAGGATAAATACATGTTGTGTCAGTCTACAGAAGGAGAAGAGGAAATTCAGAGTAAAATGTCTATTTGTGTCTGGAGTTTATATGAGAAGTAGTGTGAGTGGATACTGTTGCAAGTGCCTACATATCAACAGGCAATAAACCATAAATAAATCTTGTAACAACAACAGCAACAAATAGTATGGTGGAGGAAAGGGCAAGATTCACACAGCTTAGCTAATGAGCAAGAGGACAGAGAGCCGAGGAGAGAGAGAGAGAGAGAGAGTTGCTGTTATTTTCTGTAAAGAAAGACTGTTTCTAAGCCAGTGGAATCCAAACAGCTCATAAAGATGTATTCTGTAGTAATAGAATAAACATCAGGAGAAGAAATTATAATCATGATGACGCTGCTGCCCCAAAATCTGTTCACTTTTGCATTCCCAACTTGTCTAGCACGAAGAGTTTATTACGGGGAACCTTGTATTTTTTGAAGGAAAAAGGAGATAAACATGTTATTACACTGTAGACTTGTCAGTTGACAAATTACTGCTTACTTTGTCGGACAAGAGGGAAAACGATGACCAAACAGTGGGGAGGCCTCTCTGTTCTACAGAGACCTTTACTAAAATTAGTACACAGAAATTTCCCCATATTTTATAAGATGTAAAAATCGATGTGTGCGTCTGTACCTCCTCGCGATAAACAGTTGAGTTGTTCATAAACTGAAAGATTGTATGGTATCTACAAGGTTGTCGAAAGAATGCGAAAGAGTGCCAGAAACCAATCAAGATGGGAGTCTGCAGCGATTCCGTGTGTGGAACGTTATCATCATAACCAAAAGTAATAATAATATTGTTGTCATCAAAGGATTTACTGTGTGCTTTCCCCACCCTGTGTAGACCGGGAAGACTGGTAAAACTTTAGAAAAAGGAAAAAAAGTAGAACCGAGTCGTAAATCCTTTTTAGAAAAACAACATAAAAGTATTTTATTGAATGGACAATTTTGTCCGGGGCACATTAGCCTTCAACATCCAATTTTGACAGCACAATATGCAAGAAACTTTAACACACACACACACTCTCTCTCTCTCTCTCTCTCTCCTCGCTTGGTTTGAAACTTGTTTTAGGTGCATATGTGCCTCATGCCGTAGAAGAAAAAAATATGATTGTCGATGAACGGATTTATAGCTCGTGAATGAGGAAGTGAAAAATCAGGTGACAACAGATTAACATTAACATCTCAATGTAGCCAAGTCAGAAGCTCTGTACATACATAACAAGGACAAAAAATGTTAAAAGCTACCAAAAAGTAGCAAGAGGTTGACTTGCTTTCTTTTCCCGGCTGCAATAATGGATTGAATTGCAAAATCAGTATACTGCATGCATGCATTGCTATATTTCAATGGTTTGCATATACCTAATATAATTGTCATTGATCATCATAGTTTGGACGTTTTTTTAATTTTAAAAGTAAACCTGATAAGATAAAGTGTCGAGAAGACGAAACCGATTGCAATATAAACACGAGTGGCGGAATGCCTATATACGCGGTGAAGTAGGCAAGGCAATATGTATTATAATCTCGGCTGCCAAAAGTGCCCTAAAAAGAATCTATGACAGTCATCAATCTAAATATTCAAATTTTTCGTGGGATATTCAAATTTCGGCTGGGGGCTGTTCAAACCAGATAAAATGGGAAGAGCCTGCTAATTCCTGCCATTTTTGATCTTGATAGCCTTGTAGAGCTGTCAAAAGGAATAAAAGGGGGTTTCGGCAGGAGGAACATCCACTTCTGGTCAGAGAATCACTTTAAAAAGTAATAACGATCAACACTTCATACAAACAAATAATACGTAAATCCCATATCAGCCCCGCTCATCATTTTTTTTCAGCCGAGAGTAGTAACGTTATTCTTGTTTTTCCTTTAGCCCCATATGGTTATCAAGAGCGAAGCACACTAACAATTTCCTTTCAATTTTACTAATATCACATTGATTGTGTGGGAACCTGCTATGGAGTCAGCAGGAAACGGAGAAAGACACAGACACACACACATACACAAACACACGCTTCTTTCAAGTTGCAAACTGATTATGTTGAAAGGAAGCTTGGTGGAAAATATAAAGTAACCTGAGATTGCTGTGCAAACAATTACCAACTGTTTACCAATCTATTTTCCCCCATTTATACGATCATCATCATCATCATCATCATCAGTAGTCGCAGAGCAACAGTCGTCAACAACGGCACCAGTCCGTGTTGTTGCCCTCCTCTCACAAGGGAGAAAAACAGGAAAAAATGGAACGGCTGCCGCGAATAACGTTTAATTATATAATGAACTGTTGTTTGATATGTACAAGCGTGAATTTATTGTGTGTGGTGTGGTGGCAGGGATGCACGCCTGGTGTGATGGTTCCTTTTTCCGTATCGCACACAAAAATTGATGGATGAATGCATACATGTACATACAAACAGGCTGAGGAGCATGTATATACCATATTATGGGGACCGAACGAACCCTTACGGTTTGAATGCTATCATTCATTATCCTTGCATGATAGCACCGTAGAAACTTTTAGTAACAGATTTTTTTTTATTTTCAACTGGTGAACTGTGAACGTCTACTTTGTCCTCAAAAAAGTACAACCATATCTGTTTTTTATCGCTTCCATCCCACCGGTTTTGACTCCCATATCATTACCATTAAAATAGGATCATGCCGTCCTCATTATTATATTCATTATGCAGCCCGCTCCCAGCAGGAATGAAAAGGGAACGCAAAAAAAAATCGGTGTGACGACGACGAACCCAAAATAATCATTATAAAAAAATTTAGCTTTCTATTAATTTGCCAGGGATACAATAATTATTACAGCTCTTGCTCCTAATTTTTGTGCATCGGCGTGAGGGTGGGGGCTCATGTTGAAAAGTAGACGAGTTCATTTTGTGAACATCATTAGGCATTATTATTTTATTCGTATTCCGCGAGTAATGTTTACCTACACAAGTTATGAATGAAAGGGAAATCAGTAAAGTAGTTATACTTACGAATCTGAACAAAAATGAATTTTTATTGTTCGCTCTGTGAGCAAACATCCATTCACTTCATTGCATTCATATATCCTTGATAACTGGAGTCTTCCAGCTTCTTTGGGAACGGCTAACATTTCCAGATTACGTATATTTTACATCCATTTAATATTTACACGGCGTCATATTGAATAGGTATAAAAGGGTGACCTATATACTTTCACCTCCGATTTATCCAGGGTACCGGTCGCTGCTGCTGTTGTATATCGATGAAAGTGGGCTGACTGAAAGGTAACTGCAGCAATGCAACGAAATATGTCGTTGTGTGTGTGTAGTGAAGTGAGTCACTCGTTTTCTCCATCTTTTTTTTGTCAAGGAGTTTTATTTATAATTTTTTAGCTCTTTTCTTAAAATGTCCCTAGAAACATCATATCTGGATATGGCGTGTTGATACGGGGATTTCTGGTTTCTTTTTACCAGCTACGGTGATGCAGTTACAGTTTGAGGCACTTGTGTGTGTGTGTGTGTTTATCTAAGCAAGGAATTCCTACTTGTCATTATTCTACGATCAGTTGAGTTGAACAGATTCCCATTTTATAATGGATTTAGTGAATGCTCAGCGAAGAGAATAACGAGAACGACAACTACGGAGCTTTTAAATTAAAAGGTTATATTTACACTAGAGAGAAAAGGAGAAGGGAAAAAGGCGTATGTGGGATTGCTAAACAAATATTTGTAAACGCTCGATTCGCTAGAAAATTAAGACTTGCTCAACTGAAACTTTTTGAGTTGGGAGCTGCACGAGCAGGAGATGCATAATACCAGCTGAAGTACTCGAGAGAGAGAGAGAGAGAAAAAAAAGCTCATTCTTCCTACCGCTAGCCAGAGAGTTCCATCTACAATGCTACTACGACTACACGGCTCCCGTGTATACTCCTGTTCCGTGTAGGTTGTGTTGTACTTGTACTGTTGCAGGTTCTCTTTCGCTCTTACCTATTTCCTCGAACAAGAAAAAAAATTAATATCGGAACGACCCAATGCATCAAACCCACGCACTCCCGTGCCCCCTGCATTATAGTACATTTTCGCTTCTTAAACTCTGCAGCACTCTTCACAAAACAAACCATTTAATCTACATAAATAGATTGTTATGGAAACGACCTTCTGGATCCACGGAAATAGCTACTCTCCAAAATGTCTCTCTTACGTGCACTAAACTAGTGGATTATAAACAAAACTATACTTGAAAGACCTACTAGAGACAATAAGTCGAGCTGGATGAACAGGCAATTTAAAGACAGAGGAAAAATAGAAGGGGCATCAGTAACAGTAAATGCAACTGCCGGAGACCTATAATTAGAATGTTTTCCGGCAGCAGACAATTTAAATATACGTTCCTGTAGTGTAAATAGAGAAATGCAAACTAATAAACAAAATTAATAGCTTGTAAACAAGGTCATGGAATCAAAATTGTAGGAGGGGGCGCCACCCATCGTTTCATTGATTAAAAGTATGCCAAATTACAAAACTGCAGAAACACGGGGTTGTAGCATGGGAAAAGAGACAGTAGGTAGCATCCGTACAGGTAAGCCGTGTCCAAGGGTTTAATGATGTAGTTTCTCTCTGAAATGGAACCCAAGACTGATACACTACCCGGAAGGTGAAGGAGGCGAAGGATAAACAAAGTATAATAATAATAATAATACCCAGATAATATTTTGGAATGTATGGGACGGTACACGAAGGGCGTAGGAAGCAGAGAGTTGCGTTGAGCCCGAAAGACCGCCCGAAGCCCGAGCCCGCCCGAGCCCGAACGGGTTTCGGGCGGGCTTTCCAACTTG
>JAHZNE010002450.1:0-12352 GCA_027744055.1 Callyntrura sp. NNG-2020
CCAAAGAGGCGATGTCCTAATAATATATATTAGTTTTGGTAGTGCCAAGCAATTACGGAGTAAGAAGTAAGCCACGTGTAAGTTATCAAGTTGCTTAATTCTTGAAATAAAGATGAAGGAAAAACACCCGTTTTTTCAGCAGAGCTTAATTTATTGTTGTGTTGGAGGCCCGTTCATTACAATACCGCATTTTATCAGGTAATGGCAGGTTCTTTGGGTTAGCATGTAGTTTAGAGTGACAAATTTAGGTAAGGGGGGAGTCTTACCATTTTTTACCATTAAAACTAAACTAAAAACCTAACCTAAAATACCCATAAAAACCAGAGAGATCAGAGAAATTGATCAACTATAAACAATGGAATATTTAACTCTTTAATATTGAGAGTGGCTTTAACCTCATCATAAACGGCGATATATCTCCCTAAAGCTATCAACTATCAACCCATGACGCCGCCTCATTGCTCTCATTTTAACATGAAATTGTTACCGATATAGGAAACTTTTTTAAACCAATTATTGCAAAAAAGTAAGAACCATTAATTTTAAAATGGGGACTCTCATTATAATTTTTCATTTTATTTTGGATTTTTTAAATAATTAGCTCTCTCCAATTTTCTAACTGAAATGTAATACCATATTTATGATTTATGATACAATAATGCCGGCGTATGTGATACTTTTGTTAGGTATGGTGAATGGTGGACACCCGATGATAGTGTGAAAACATTACCATAACGAAACTAACCATTAAAACACATTTTATGCACATTAAAGCAATCTAAACTATTGTTTCACTAAATACATAAAAGATCTTTTTATTAAAACGAAAACGTTATTTTTCCTGTTATGGTTGAAATCTACATAAATGCACATGGTATGCATACATTTGAAATAATTAATATTTCAGTTTTGACTAGGTTGTAATTTAAGTTGTTTCCATTTCCGCGTTAAACTTGATTGATATCAAATAAAAACCTAAACTTTTAGGTCTACATGCTTTCGTCAATATGAAGCGATAATGTAAGAGGAGGACCATTTAACATGTGCGGTGGGTGGGTTACTTTTCTGTTTTATTTTTTCAAATTTAAAGTTGTGCTGTAGCTAATTTCTCACTGCCTCTTGCGTTATGTGAAGTGTTGGTAGTTGTGGCTGTCACATTTTCTCTATAACTGCGAGAGCTGCCCAGGTTTTTCCACTTGAAAGCAATATTAACAGCATCTACAAATACAGAAAGGTCATGGATTGCCACTACTAGCTGTTTGCTGTTCAGTAGAGTACAATAATGCAACTATCAAAGTTCTACACATGTAACAATTCATAGCATAAAGCATAACAGAACTTTACACTTACTTTCCAAGGAAGGATACGTTCTTCTCAAAGCTTCAAGAATATCATTTTTTAAAACAAAGAGGAAAAAAATCGCCACAGCCTGGGTTACATTGACCACATCTAAAATGAAGGAAAGTATGCCAATTTCTTCCCGATCCTTTTGTACGAGCCAGGAAATAATTTCCACTGTCCACACCACCCCATTTAGAAGAAGCAGCTTCAGAATCAGCCAAAATCTAAAACAGATGCATCATATCATGGTACAACTTTCCTTCTCACAGATTCGCGTTCTCCAAACATTTTACATGGGTGATATAAACATAATACTAATACTAAGAAGCACATACGTTTGATTATTTGCCTCCCTCATTGTGGAGCTGGACCTGGCAAACCGAGTCGATTTTTTTACTCTGTACAGCGAATACGCTGTGTTACAGAACAATATGAAATTGATTCCGAGGAGTACTGCTATTGGAAGAATGACGAAATAAAATCTGGCGTATCGGGGTTCCACGTAACAAACGGACTTCCCGTATTCTGGAGTTATGACATCATTGTCACTATTCGTACTTTTGTGCGTCAAGATAAACCAAAATTATATGATACATGTTCAGTCAGTCGGAAGTAGACATATATCTGTTAGTGTCACGTATACTTATTTAGTAATGCAGATACGTGCCTAATAATAACAAATAGAATAAAAGAGAAACGGGTGTTCGAATGAATTCTAGTGGAAAAATGTTCCGACGCTTATTAGTCGGATGCCGATCATCGAGAAACAGTTTTAGTCTTTATGTTTAATACGGCAAGTTAGCAGCTCAACCTGCCTAGATTTCATTGTGCATACGTGCCACTGAACAATGTCAACTTCAGGCAGTTTATAGGCTTCCCTGTATAACTCTTTATATACATACTACAGAGCTCCGAGTTCCGACCGTCACGTTTCCTACTCATCCAAGAAATTCACTAACGGATTTTGCGTAAGCATTTGTTGCATGCAATTTTTTTCACTTTACTAAAAGACGTCCTCTCCCATCCCTATAAGCACGTTTTCTACCACTCAAAGTAGTAAATTCACAACTTACCTGTAAGTAATGTCACGGAAAATTCCAATGGCTAAAACAAAGGTGGGGACCATAAAAGCAAATAAGCAGTACAGAAGAAACTTTTTCAATCCACTTGACTTTCCATGTTGCGTTGGTCTCAGTGCCCGAAATGTACAAAAGAGATCAAAGCTAAGAACCGTGGACCAAGAAAAAGTGCATAGAACGGAAAAGTGGCATAGTATACCTGAAATAAGTATATTACAAATTATTGCATGTCACGTAAATTACAAGTTAGACTGCTGCTGGGATCCTCTGACCTGGCAAATGACTGTCAAAAATTGCTTGAATACGGCAATTTTGACACCACCACTTGTAGGTAGCGGGTGGGGGCTTGACAAAGTAAAGTGAACGGAAACATCAAATACAAACAAAAGTGCAACTTGTGAACGAAAAAAATACTTACCAAGAAAGCCACAAAATGTCATAAAAGGTATTTTTCGTGGGGCGTGTTTACGATCCAAGAGAACGTTGGCAAAATGGCTAATGCCAAGAAGCAGATAAGTAACTAGAGTTGATAAAATGTAGCAAAATACAGTCCATCCATGAATGTTATGGTTAGACCAAAGTAGAATGTAGACTATTGCTGTCATTAATAAAAACAAGAGACAGACAGAGAGGACGATTCCAAAACTCAAAGAATATATCCTTTCCCGCTAAACACCAAACGTAAAAGGCATTGTAGATACATTTGATACGATTTACTCAACAGTGACAACGATTTCATGCAATATTTATACTTCTCACCTCTGCTATCAGACGTTTCTCTGGACTATCTAAAGACTTGCATACGAATAACAAAGAATAAGCTGCGTTGTCTCCATTATAGGATCGACTGCCAATTTGAAAACCGTCTACGCAATATTCTCCAGGGTGTAGTTGAACCCATTCTCTTTTTCGAAGTTTCATCCACACGGTGCCATTTGTTAAGGCTTTAAACCTTTTTAAACTTATCGTTACTACATTTTTTCATACTTTTTGCACAGGATAATTAGCTTAAAAATGTGATGTTCGGTTACTTACGGTTCCGTTCCATACAGTTCAAAAGGATTTGGTGCCTGATGAAATTCCATGTTGGAAATGTGAAATGTATAATTTTCCTTGCACTTCTTCAGTATTTCTCGTGGGTGAGCAGTAAGTGTAACTGACTTTTGGTCAGGCCGCTTTCCTCCGAGAACGGGTGCGTCGCTTGAAATTAGGTCGTACTGAGGGAGCTGCCATTTATTAATGCCAGAATCTGAACACCGGGGTTTCTGTTTAGAAACATCCCAAACTTCACCGTAGTTGCAACAGCGAAACAGGCAAGGTTTTCTGTCATTCTCAATTTGGAGACCCTTCGTACAATATGTCGTGTAATCACATGCTACAGCAGTTATCACTTCCGGCGTTACACTAAATACGTCACAAATTTTATAATACTCATGTGTAATACTTTCTTCACGGAAATTTTAATTAACATATCTCATTTAAACTTTCATTAGGTATATCAAGTTGCTAAATTTTCTTGATAAGACATACCATAGCATAATTTTGATAGTTAATTTACCTCTTTATACAATACTCCTGAGGTGCAAAGGTATAATCATTATACTGAAAGTGACCGTCCTGTGAGAAAAACGAGAATAAACTTCTATTTTCGTCTTTCCTAAACGGAACCGACAGTTGCAAGGCCTGTGTGCGGTCATCTTTACAGTTTAATGAATCTTTAAAGAAACTAAATTTGTATCTCCAATTAACTTTGTTTAATACCTCTAATCGTTTTGTAAATCCATGTCATTATTTTAAATATTGTTTAAATATCTACAAATACGGAATAACGTGAAAGATAATTCTCAGAAATGTATGCATTATAATGGAGCTTACGTATGACTCTCCACGCCGACCTCTCGATGTTTGTTGTTGTTGGCTTCTGCATTAGATAGTCGATAAAATTGTAAATTGTTCCAGCTTAAATTAGAGCAGACATGGTTATCTCCGTCAGTATCGTCTCCACAACATTTCCATGATGTCAGCTTTGTTAAACGTTTATCGGGATCACCGTTATGAATATGCTCATTTGTGGAAAGAGTAAGTCTTCCAAGAACAAGTACTGTTGTAAGTATTGCCCACATAAAAGTGTATCTACCGCCTTCGGCCATATGTGTACTGGTTCTAAACTTAGTCATCAATTATTAAGCAAACAATAGAGTCTCTGAATAATTTTGTTTTTTTTATAATTTCAAATAAGGTAAAGACAAGACTTGAAGAAGCGAGCGACAACGGTGGGTGCCGAAACGGGAGATATTGCTGTAAAATAGGGGCAACGTGCGACATGCGGAAAGACTAAATGCACGTATGCAAATCCACACGAATTTTTTGCTAACTCCCAATCAGGGTGACGGATGAGATACTGGGTTACCTTACGACCACTCCGTTGTGAGACAATTTTATAAAAATGTGATTGGAAATTGAGAAAAAAAGGTAACTACAAAAAGTGTCCAGCCATATTCACCGTGATCCCCAAACACAGTGTTAAGCTCTTTTCAAGGATGTAATTTTTATTGATTGTATATCTAACATAAAAGCAGTTTTTAGCAGTAAATTACCTCGTACATGATTGATGTGAAAAGTAAGGGAGTGTACAAAAACTATCTAATTAAGAAACACTGAAATGAAAAGTTTAAAACACGTCTATTTGACGTATTGAAGTTTCCCTAATAATTAACTATTACAACTAGAACAAAACAATTTAAAATGTTTTTTTAGACCAAGTATGGTTGCTTTGAGAGCCCACATGGTAATTATGCAAGTTAGGTAGATATGAGACCACTCTTGTGAATATGAATATTAAAAATATGATATTAGAAAAAGTTTTTCTATACAAACTCCACTTGTCAATATTAAAACAGATTTTGCACTCCACGTTTCGTCTTGCTGACATTCTTAGGATGAAAAATTCTCACTTTCCTGTCACAAGTCACAAAGTAAAATAAACAAGAAAAATATCTGGATTTCACAGACGCACTCTCTGCTATCACCATTTTTGGTTGCTGCAGATGTTTTGGCGTTTTACCATTTGACACGTATATATAGCTTAAAGAAATGAATGGCTTCTGATATAAAATCAACGCTAGAGTTTTAAATATTATATAGAAAACAAAGTATATACCTACCCAGAATGCAAATCTAGCAAAACAGCTACTCGTAGGCAGAGTTCATTTTGTGCAGTAAATACTTTATTGAGTATATTAGTATATAGAATCGTAATGTAGATCTTTCTCTTTACATATTGTACATGGTATCATATATTTAACGCAGTAATCCGTCTGTCTGTTGGACTAGATATATTCTATTACAGTACAAGTTCTTATCTATCAAATGAAACAAGCCTACAGTTTTTTACGTTTGACCTAATGAACACAAGCAAACAAAAGACCAGTTAAGTGCTTTAGCTTCTGGGGAAAACTAACGCACCGTGTAACGATTACATCATCATCGTTGTCCACTTTACACACAGAAAATAGACCATATGGATCAAAATAAGCTGAAAATGACAACGAGTCTGTAAATATAACTACGGTAAATTGCTTTTTAGTACTTTAGGATAATTTAGAGGAAATTACCTACCATGTAATGTCGTGTGCAGTATATAAACTTAATTTCTAATTATTCTCAAACACAGGATATCTCTTTGTTAGACAATAAATGCTTTATCACCACCGATAACGGTCTCTAAAACTTATATTTTCCACAGTTAATAGTGCATTAATATTAATATATTAGGATAGAAAACACTAAAATTAAACACTTAAATAGTATTTACTTCAATTCTAAAATTTCTGGTGGCCTCGGCTTCTTTCTCTCCGACCTTTTTCCTCCCAAACTGCCAGATGGACTATTACTGGCCGAACTTGATGATGTGTCATCCAATACATCACTGCTGTTTCTTCCCAATACATTCGCTCGACTACTGGTGGATCCTTCCGTTCCATTGCTCAGCGTTGTCTTTGCCGTAGAGAATGATCTTGTACTTGTAATTGACCTGGTCAACGGATTAATTATAAAGCGGAGTCTGGGATGTCTTCGCAAAATAGAGTTTGCTCGTTCAGGCCGTATAGTGATCGCCAGCATGAAGCCTGTACAATGATATAAACACAAACATTTATATAAGCATTAACCACACATCCAACCGCTACATTGCCACCCCAATAAGTCACGGTGGAGTGTGCCATAGCAAAAATGTGGTATCACACAAAGTCATATTCTCGTAAATTTGCTGGAATTAATTTATTCGTACATGTTTGTTTATTCCTGGAGATGATAAGGGACATAAGAAAGTACAATACCAGCACAGTCTGGAGAAATGATTAACTGTGGCCAACTTTCGGTTTAGACGTAAACGGAGGTTTAGTGGTTTATGTCATAATGAATCGCAGAATGACACCTCACAGTATGATCTCACAGTCGTTACATGCTGTCACAACCGTAGTTATATTCACATGTCAACTACGATGTCATTTAAAGGAATGTGGTCAGACAGCAAAGATTAATTCTATGATATCCGTCCCAACGGCCTTGCTCGTGTTTCAGAGGCAATTTTGCTATCTACTTTTAGCATCATACCACTTCCATGTTTCCAGAAGTCGGTAATAACACTACCATGTTACTTGAAGAATATCATATCTCGGCCAACAGTCACCACTCACGAGAGATAAGGTGCTTCTGGAAACCATCAAATTTTTGTTTCTGCCTCATACAGAACTGTACGTTACAAGTCTAAAACCATAGTGGTATTTCTGTAAACTGTTTTCATCAGTTTTCTCATCACGCATTTCTACTTTTCACACAGACCAGGTCACCGTGACTTCTATATGGTGTAAAAGTAATGCTTATACTTACGTTGGAACAGCGGGTACTTATTTTCCAGCGAATTTCTAATATCCACCTTCAGAACAAATATTATGAAAATCGCAACCGCCTGGAAAATGTTTATCATGTCCAGGATCTTGAAATAAATGGGTACAACTATGCCTTGTTGGGTTGTAGAGGAAATAACCTGTCGGGTAATAATAAGCCATAATGACGGTGACATTTCATCTGTCTGTCTGTACATTTAATGAGATATTTTAGAGAAGTACATTCATTCTAACGACTTCATACCTCAAATATCCACGGCAAACCCATGACCAGGAACAGTTTAGCAAATAGTATCATGCTATCAGTATAAGAACAGAATAATATCGCAGTTAGCCTTAAACAAACAGTGGCAATGACGCACGAAACTTTCATTAGTGTTCTGTACTTGTCATGACAGGAGACTTTTGAAAATAAAAACTTACGACTGTCTTTGTCTGGCATTTTTCGAGCTACTCCTTGTCGCAAACTTTGTACTTTGTTGTATTTTATACATGGTATAAACTGTAACAGTAAAAAATACAAGATTACAACTGAGTAAAACTCCTGCTGGTGCATGCATGTAGGGAAGAGTGGCATATTGTCTGTCCAAAAAGCAGGTCCGTCTGCCATACTCAGGGACAATTACTTCACTATCCGGGTCATCTCTAAACGATATATATGTAATGCAAACATCATTATTATTCTTTGCTTGTCTGATGCAATGCAAACATAAATATTTCACAATGCATAAAAAATGTTAATTCTGTACCTGTACAAACTATCCAAGGTTATTCCAACAGCTACGATGATGGTGGGGATACCGAGAGAAAATATATTGTACGCGAGGAATTTTTTCAGGCCTTTGGATTTTCCTCCTGTTGGCATCAGCGCCCTAAATCAACAAAAATATAGTTCAGCAAGTAAAACAATATTGAGCGTGCAATAAAAGTATTTTCCCAAAATTCATACAATGCTAATTTGGTGTGTACCTAAAAGTCCAGTACAGATCAAAGTTGACACTAGACATAAAGCAAAAGCTTGCCAAGAAGAAAAAATGAGCACATACCGCTGAAAATAAAATATTTTTTCACTGTTAAAAAGTCTGCAACAATTACAATATAACGTGGCGAAGGTTTAAAGGAGGGGTTTGCCTTACCAATAAAATAGCATGCTGTTCCACCACCGTAAACTGTGTCTTGGTCCAGAGACAATGATGTGAAATGAACCGCAGAATAAAATATGTACATGAAGAACAACGAGGTAAAGTAACAAAGTAGCGTCCATCCGTGTACATTCTGCTTGTCCCAGAGTAAAGTATAGACCGTAATTGTTATTAGAAGGAAGAAAGCCGCTATAACCATTGAAATTCCATACAGTTCTGATGTTCCTATTGTCTAAAATATTAGAAAATCCACGTTAGCATTTGCAAGCCCACATGAGCAGTAATGTGGTTAGCCTTTAAAAATAATTATTATTGACCACTAGACAATAAAATAAAACTCTACAAGTTCTGACTGGCTGTGTTTTGTAGGTCAATTACCTTCGGAGTGACTAATGGTGGGCCACAGTCCCACACAATGGTGTCTTCGTAGTTTCCACTAAATTGTCCCTCATCTTTTAAGACGTTTTTCACGAACGAACCATCTACACAATATGCTCCTTTGGTTAATGGTGCCCATTTTCGCCTGTCAAATTTGTACCAAGTCTCTCCACTTTGTAGAGTGCGAAACCTTAAAAACGATAAATTTTTATTGTATTTCAGTTGAAACGATAAATTCTCGTGGCGGTAGCCGTTGACCCAAAAACGATCATATTGATGAACAAAACTTGTTTATACAAGGGAAATTACGGTTTTTTCTTTTCGTCCATAAACGGTTTCAGCGTATATATGGCGGAGTCTTCAATGCACCAATATTTCGGATGACTCACATAGATATGAGGTCTCACATAATCTACGGGCATTTCATCCCTTACTTCAGCGTATATTTCGGGCAGCCATTGCCTTTCTCCTGCAAAAGCACATCGAGCAGGGCCATCTGGATACTCTGTTAAATCCCATACTTGACCAACGTCACAACATTTAGGAACACATGGACGAGCTTCAGAGCAATCTGGTTCACAAGCTATGATTTGAACTTCAGTCTCATCAATTCTGTACAAAATAAAATATTGAAATGCTCATGCATCATCGCCACTATTGCCAGGCCATTATCAGAAGAGAAAATTATTAAAGCTTACTACCACTAATATGTTTTACTGTCTTTCACTCGTACTCTAAAATTCAACGCCATTGACTTACAGACGAAGTATATTTTGAGAGGTACTTTATTACGTTCCGACAAAAATTGCTAGAATGATTTGAACTCAAGGCATTTCATCTGACACTAGAGAGCGCTACAGAGGGTGAACAAAGTATTTACTAATTCTATAAATAAAAATGTATCTCAATGTCGAACATGACAAAAAAACTCATAATAATTGGTCGTAGATAAGTGGACGTTTCTCCTCAGCTATGTATCATGCATTCAGATAGTAGGCAACAAAAAAGCAAAAGTTTTGGCATATGTATGACGCTGACCGGTGTTGTATAAAACAAAGATTTTACGAATACGGATAAGCAAAATCAGGCCAGAAAGTGTTTCGATAAAAATATTGAAAGCAAGTTTTCTTCGTACTTGTTAAAGCAATATTCATCCGGATAAAATACAATCAAATTGGTGCCGCAAGTAGCCATTGACTGGAGTCAGAGCAATACCCTCCATTCGACGCTTACTTGACTGGGATGATGCTGGCGGAGCCGATAGTGTTGCATTGATCGCACGTGTTCCATTAGGACAAGAAACCATTTGATGTTTCAACCTTTAAACAGGTAAAGTTTTTTATAAATATGACTAACAGCAAGAAACAAATTCATTAATGAAGCTCCTGCAGAGAATGTTTACGAAATAAAATGGAAATTTATGTCTGTCCAAATTTAGAAGTAAAAAACATTCGCCATTCATTTTGAACTCACCGAAATGCTCTATCCCAGGACATATTTTGGTACACCTTAGATACTAGGTGCTCAGGTATGTTTATCTTTTCCGGAAATGTTTTATGTAGTAGGCCATCGTCTGGTATATTTATATCTTCACACATGCCATCATCCTCATTATATTGAGATTGATAAGGGCAGCACGTCTGCAAAACAATGTCCGCTTGAAAAATGGACCCTTCTCGTGCTGCTGATACATCACTTTTCCTCTCCTGAATACTAGTTCCTGCAATGACTGCATCACTGAATAACAATATAACCAGTGTAATTCTCAAAAACTCAGTGAGTGTAAAGTCCCGGATGAACAGGCGAAACAATGATGAGGAAGAGCCACGATGAAATATCCGGGAGTAGTGCACTTCGTTCATAATGTAAACTTACAGATTTATACTATACAATATAAAGATAAAACAATAAACTAATAAACCATATATATATATGAGCATTTGTTTGCTTGATACTCTTCTTATTGTATCGGTTTTTTGAAATTTTCAGCGGGAGTGAACATTTCCAAAAATAAATTTGCCCTTGGGTGATTTCTGAGTTTTCGTGTTCCTCCTTAATGAAGCATTAGCAGGAAAATCACTTTATGGTTTAATCCGCTTCAAAGTTTTACAAGACATCTGCACCAAAGTTTGGAAAATGTTTGAATGTCATGCTTGCATACATGTAGGTATATACGTTCTCCTTTTTATTACATTTTTTAACACTTGCCCTCATCATCACATTCACATCATACGTAGGTCTGTATACTGGCCCATCATCATAGTATAATGCATTATGGCGAATTACGATGCTAGTTGCGTTGTAAAGAATACCACTTTTACACGCTCTAGCAGCAGCACAGATTATAATGATGAATGATAACAAAAAGAGTGGATAAGATATACTTTTTCTCCTAAATTTATAAATATATCATTCACTCCAGCGAAAATGCGGCTAAGCCACGGATATTACGTAAATGAACTGGATTTTTTAAGGTACAGTAGCACAGTTAATTACATATCAAGACTGGTAACTAGAAAAATAGACGAAGCAAACATACATTTTAACGTTAGATAGGTGTAAAAAAAACTTGACCTTAAGTTTTCTGACAATGTAAGTCCACACTGGAAGATAAAATGAACAAGCACGATGCTTGCTCTCTGAGCCGAAACGGACGACTTCTGGTTCTCCCAAAATAATTTTATGGTGGCGTTTTTTTCAAGGAACTTTTAAGAATGAATGCAGAACCACTGATAATATTTTTATATGTTGGAATGGTAATGATGACTATAGATAGCTTGCAGGTCCACAGTCCACTGCACACTTGTCAATTATAATTTGTACTAAAACTAGCTTACTATCAGTGTTAAGTTACTTATTATATTATTCCTGTAAAGTAACTAGTTGGGTGAGTTCTGCTTCTATTTGTCTAGATTACTGCGAGGCACTGCTAAAAGTAGAAAAGAATTTAAAATGAGTTGAAAAATTATTATTCTCATGCTTCGCATTGTAAGTAATATACAACACAGTGAAGGGCATTACAATCGAGTAATTACAGTAGAAATGTGGTATCTAGCTGCGTGTGAAGTGTGACTGAATGCATAAAGTTTTTGTCACATCATCATGATGACTACCAATTTGACAACTACAATTTGCAATTGATATTAATAAATGACAACGTTCATTTTAAAGTTGGTATGCTTGATTTCTTTTTGATCGATTATGATAAAAAAAAGTCTGGATGAATCGTCATTAGGAGCATCATCACATCAAAGCGTTTTATTTCGCAATATTTGTCATTTTAAATTCTCTAGAATTTGTTTTACTATGCAATACTGCGTTTCATAGACATAAACGGAAGCTCTACATTGTTTAACAAAGGATGCAACACTTTAAAAGGGTTTAGGATGAGGATGAAGATGGGTACGATAACAAAACAAGCGCATATTGTGTACATTTACATTACTCATTACAACAATTTTCAGAATAATAATTTGAATAGTAGGATATGCTATATACCTATTGT
>JAHZNE010002451.1:0-17759 GCA_027744055.1 Callyntrura sp. NNG-2020
GACACGAGGAGTAGCGAAGAAAGCAGATCGAAGATATATGCAAATGTGAATGAAAATGTGACACGATTTTATGACCAGTTTTTCTTGGCTTTTTTTACTTTAAGTTTGGTAATATGGAGGAGAGGAAAAAATGAAATGCCTGCACGTTGCGCAATACCTGAATAAATGGAAAAAATGTTGATATAAATGACTTGTGTGTGTGATGTGGCATAGCATGATGATTATAATGATAATTTATGACTGTGTGGGTTTCTCTGGTGGAGGATAAAAACATAAGAAGAATCTTGAATGATTCATGGTGTACCTGAATGTGGGATAGCGACGGCACTTTTGCAAGCAGGATAGTATAATATATTCTCGTAAATGAAAATGGAGGGAAGGCGAAAAACGAGTGATGTGTCTAATGGTGTGGTAGACGCCAAAGCAAAGGAGGGGGTGAGCTTGATGAGCAAAATGTCAAAATGTTTGCAGATTATGAAGGGGATCCGTGATTCCGTGTCTCAGCTCCATGGTGGTGGTGGTGGGAATGGGCCTTCTTCAGTTTTTTACGTACAGAATGAAGATGACGATGGGGACGGTGATGACGATGATAACATTGCCGCAGTTGTTACTGGTGGTAGTTTGTTCCGGATGGACTCTTCGTCCTCATTGAAAGGAGGAACCCATCACGCGTACGAAAACATTGGGACAAGTAGTGGTAGCGAATTTGGAGGGAACAATGATACTTTGGAAGAGAAAAGGCGACAAAAAAGTAGAAATGGGAGCAGTGGCGGTGGCAGAAACAAATTCGGTTTCGGCTCCGTTGGGAATCTCGGAGAAAGTTGTGAAGCCGGGGATCATCATCGCACTGGCTGTGGTGATGGGGCTGCTGGAACTAGTCACGCTTCTGTTGGCACTGATGCTAGAGGAAAGTCAACAAGAAACAGTCGGAGATGCTCAGCCAGTGACCAAAATTTAAATGATGGGTTTAAAGACAACGACGAGGACGGAGACAACGGTGGTAGAAAGGAGCAGAGAATGATGATGGGGAATGAGTCGGAAAATGAGAATGAATTCGGACCCCAATCATTATTCATTACAGCAAGAATTAGTAGGGTCGGAGTCGGAGGTCGTAATTTCAAGAAAGAGCCAGCCGGCCAGAAAACAAGCAGTAACCACCTTGACAGAAGAATTATTGGTTTGGGTAGCGGTGGTGTTATTGTTGGAGGTTCTCCGTCTTCCAAAATGGGCATTATTAGTGGTCAAGAAATAAACGGTGGAGCGGGGAACAGCACAAGTAGTGGTGGTGGTTGGCAGCTTGATGGAAATTGTGCGGTCAACTCCACATCATCAACATCTGTTACGGATTCCACTGCTGGGGCTCCGCCTGGTGCTGGCAATAGAGACAGTTATACTAGCAGTACTAGCCGGGCTAGTACAACAAGCTCGGAATCCTTTAAGGAAATTTTTGCCAGGAACTTGAAGCGCACACTTAAATCCAGTCAAGCAAATAAAGCGAAGGTAATAAGAAACGAGATTTTTTTATACAAAAAACCCATCTCAGTGTTTGTGTTTGTCGTCCTGCTGATACTACTAACTGTGAGCGCTCCTGTGTATTTGTGTAGCATTGCCTGTTCTCTCTTATTTTTGTGCTTTTTGTAATAATAATTGTATTTTTCCCGGACACTGCCAATGGCGCTGTTATGAAAAATTTTCAGCAAAACGTAACAGTTACTACTGTTGACTGTGCAATGACTCGGCACGACATGTCTATTATGCCATGTCACGTATGCATGTAATTATTTCTGCGCTTGGCTAATAATGACGAGCTTTATGTGTGTTCATACTTAATACTGCAACAGTTATTATTATGGTTTGTGAGAAGTTGAAAAAGGAGGCAAAAAACTATTATCGGAGTTGGTAAAAAAGCGTAGCGTGCAATCTCGCAAGCACGTCGACCGGATGTGCGCTTACAAATGTTAATATCATTTTAATTACGGTAGAACTTTCATTTATGGCAGTAGTGTTCAAATCAAATGTTTTGAAAATGACTCAATGCCATTACACTTTCCTGTATGCTACGGAAAAAAATGAAAAGCGATGGAAAATTTTTTCGCCATTTTTAACAGCGACGAAAACCCATTTATTTGCTGCTAAGCTTAAAGAGTTTAATGTATACCTAGGCATTATATGATATATAGTATGCAGAAGGCTAATGTTGGCTACACTACATTATAAAGGACCATTATGAAGCTCATAAAAATAGAAATACGTACGGTGCACTTTCCATACTTGTTTTATAAATTCTTTCGGTTGGTAGAGTTAACATGTTAACTCATGGGAAGAAGATTTCGTAAATTCATATGCCTAATTAGCATTTGCGGCTAATGCCACATTCTCCAACATGATTTGTTGTTTGAAAACTTTTGTGTGCGGCTAAACTCCATACTTAATTTTCCACCAACATACATTCCAAAGGAAAAATATTCTTGTGACAACAAAAGTAAGCGAAAAGCAGCATTCCAAGGAAAATGTGGTGTTGTTTCGATTAACTCGAGTACTACGGCATATGCCTTCCAATCTATATGGAAAGACGCCAATCTAGCATGTTTTACTTTAGTTTATAGAAAGACAGCCGTCATTAAGACAGTCAGTAAATAAAACGCCATACTCTTTTGTAGAACTTCATGCTGACTCAACTGTCATTTAAGTAATTTTATTGTTTTTCTAGTGTTTTAATGCATGTTTTCTATAAAGGCTTGGTTTAAAGTAACTCCTGAAAGAAATGAAGGCTTTGAAACGTTGTTTTTATTCTTGGTTTTAAAAAGAGTTAAAAGCAAAGTTCCTTCCATAAAAGATTGTAACAAATTGTCAAAAACAACGTTTTTAATAGCGTTGTATTTCATTGCTTACTTACTAATTCAACGCTTGTTTGCGATAATACGTCTTATAAAAAAATGTAAGGTAAACTGTCTTTCCTTTTCATTTTGGTTTTACCCACTTTGTATTTTCCTTGAAGATACGTGTAAGCAAGCACTGTAGTAACACAATTTGAATGACTATCTTTTCGCTAATGAAACACCAAGAGCAACAGCAAACAAAGGGTTTTGACAAATAATGCTTATGGTTTATCAACAACAGCATACGGTATGTGATTTATGCATTCGAGTGGAAAACTGCGTAATAAATCTCACAAAAGTACAATTGCCCAAATTTCAAAAGCATTACCAGTGTAAGTATTACACCCGGACGCGGCTCACTCTGTCAATGATCTGATTGAATATACAATTATTATGACATGGAAGAATATGATAAATGACAACAGAACTTGTGGTAATAAGCAATCGTCTTTGTCGTTTCGTTTAGTTCATTGTTACACTTTTAAAAAGTAAAAGCATTTAGGCAATAGGTATATAATAATAGTTATGTGGAAAGACGAGGGAGATACATGATACAATACCCTTTTCTCACTTTGGTACATTCAATTGTAGTTCAGCCTAAATTATGTATTCTGTCGATAGTAGTGGAATTTCATCAAGTTATTAAGGAAAGAAAATTTTGTCTTGCCATGGCATATGGCATGGCATACCTATGCATATTCTTGCCTGCCATTGACACAGTTATTAGTGAATCATAAATCATAATATGGAGGTTATTTGCAGCTTGCGCGGAGATGGTCTCTCCCGCTGATTGTAATCATGACATGACCTTGTATGTAATCGATGTGCAAGTATCTTTTTAAATCTATATTGTCTCTGCTAAGCCATGACTATGAAACGATAAATGATAAACAGATAGCTTGTGTGTAACCAGCATTTTATTACAAACAAATGTGCCAATATCGTACATTTTGTAATCGATCGATTTACAGTTCCAGAGAAATATTTAAATCAGTTACACCGAAGGGAATGTTTATGTTTCATCTTATATTATGTTGAAATAATCAATGAGAAGGTGGGATTTTATTTTGCCTTCAACCATCATTATACTGACAAAATTTATTTTCAATAATGTTTTCCAATGAAATTGATAACTATATCACAAAAATAGAATAGAAGCATGAATATGAAGGCTGACGTTCCTATTTAGTTCAATACTTTTAGAATTCATATTTATTTATGCACTTGACTGGTTATAATATGCCCGAGAAACTAGCAACCTCAGCAGAATATTTTACTTACATACAGCCTTACAGCAATGCATTATTGAACCATAATGTTTGTCGCATCAATTGCGTAGTACAAATATAAAGTGAAACATATAGCCAGACAGCATCGTTTACAATTAACAAATTTTCTATTGGAGTGCCAACTGCATGGAAAAAGTTGCAGATTGCTTTTGTTCAAAATACCGAAGTTTGGGGAAAATTTTGTTTTCATCCTCGTTTTTTATAATGATAGTATTCAAATAGTTTCGTTTCCCGTACCAGTAATAATTTCATTATTTTTGTGCCGACAGGCTTTCCTACATGTATTACTCCTATTCAAAAGAGTTTTCATAATTTACAATATTGCAAATGTCTATATATATATATTTATATATATATATATATATCTGAAACTATTAAAATTCGAAAACCACTTGCCTATTACTATTATTGTCTATTCACTGTCTATAATATTTACATTGAATTCTCAATTACCCATTCCGGTGTGGTAACCTTCTTTCAATAATTGCATTCAGCAATAAAAAAAATTGACTGCTGATATCTCGTTCATTATTATGGAAATAGGTCAGAGTCATCGCTTATAAAAAGAATATTCGAAACCATGCGCTTTTTTAACAAGCTCTAAATTGAACTGCATTTTATATACATGTAGCATTTGGTTAGTAACTTCGTTGTAAACCTTCCATCCTGTGTTTTAAAGTTCTATCCAAATTTCTGATTTTGAGCATTATTTTAACTGCACCTACATATTAATGTGGTATAACCATCTGTGAACCAGCGGTAATTTAATAAAAAAACAACCCTGCGTACTCACATCAATTGAAAACATCTCGATCAAATAAGTGGTAGTTGTACAAGTATTTCCACGTGCAGAAAAATGCTAAAGCCATGCACTATCATTTTCAAAAGGTCCTCTGAATTTTGGGCTACTACCTATTAGTGACTTACTACGAAGACGAAGAAGCGTAATGTTGCGTGATGTATCATATTCCGTATCAGCATCATACATCTGTAACACAACAACTCAATGTGATACTTTTCCAAAGCCAAATTATATGTAACATCCAATATAACGTCTACCTACTATAACAAACCACCAAGACGTCGTCGTGACTCATGATTAGTCTCTATTTTACAGTGCGTATTCTCTTCTTGAGTAAGCTCGTAAAGTATCCCCTATATAGCAGTTTGTAAAGAAGTGCTGCTACCGGAGAAAAGTATAAAAGTGGAAAGTTAACATGTAAAAAAAGTTGTTTCCCATTATTCTTGGGATAGTAATTTTATCTCACAGTCTTGTTGTTGTTCCCTCTCCCACTTACTCGTTTTTTTTGGCATTTTTCTTGCTGACAAGGCGTCTTCACCAAGAAATAACCAAAGAAGAGATTTTTTACGCAGCGGTAGCAGCTACAACTCACGGAGTGCTCCATTTGTGTGGTGATATGATAGTGGTGGTGAGGGTGGCATTGGCATTGTGTATTTCATGTAGTAAAACTGCCATTGTAAGATTTTGTGGAAATAAGTTATATATTATAGGCAGTCGAGGGGGCACATAATATAGTATTTTTATTCTTTATAATTTTTTAAGTTGTTTCAAGTGCTCTCTTGAAAATATGTACTTTCCCTTTCAAGTCTTTCCTCATCGCTGTCGCTCTCCTCCTCCTCCACTTTGGCTTGTTTTGACTTTGCCAACCAGACCTGTGTAGTTCACGGTCGGTCGCCACGGTGGAATGATTTGTTGGTGGATACGAGGAAACTGAAAACACATACTATCTAATACATGTATGTATATTGTATGCTTACGTACCTTGCTGTAAGCAAACACACAAAGCCAGACAGATTGTGCTGCAAAGTGGTAAAATACAAGGAACAGAGAATGGAAGAAGCATCATTCATAATAATATCACGAAACGTTTTAAAAATTTTATGTTCCTTTTTTATAACTCTTGAAAAGAAAAATTGCCTGCCCGTCTTGTACTCTGGCTATGTTATATTTATTTAAAATTTGAAAGTACAACCCGTCAAACCCAAAATGAGAAAGGAGCAAGGGCAACACAGGTCAAATGCATACGGTGCACTTGGGTAACTGCACGTGCACACGTGTGTGTGTGCCGTGAACTTTGTTACATACTACGCGTCGTGAATTCCCTGTTTGTATACTACCTCTCTCTACTACACACAACTCCCTGGCCTGGCACCACATCCAGGAAAGTTTCCTCTTCCTGTCCGTAAAACCAAAGCTTTCATATTTCAACGCAGTATTTATTCCTGATTAAACTTTTATTGTCCTTCAACAACATTGTATCCCTTTTTTGTTTGTACTTCATCATACAAGATTATGGTCTAACAAGGGTTGCTCTGCTGTTGTGCGTGTTGCGTATATAATCCTCTTCCTGTTATACTTCTCTCTCCAGCAACAACAGAGCCACTTATGCCCATAAGCTCTGGCACACACACGTAGACAAAAACCTAATAAACTGCCTCCTTGTATCTCTTTCGTTATTGTGTGTGCCCCAGATCACGGCTTAGTTTACTAGCGTTTCGGATTTTTATGTTGTTTGTAGAGATGGAAGTTAGGGATGATTTTAGTGGAGGACCCTTTTTATAGGGTTCTTGGCAAACCCAATCGAGCTGGACGATCAAATCGTATATCAGATCAGGTTGTGTCGTAGACAAAATGAATATTTCAGTAAAATGCTTAGCCTTTTGTGCAAAAAACAGGACGAGGACGATACCGTTCCAGCAACAGATATATAGGGTCCACACCAGTGCTTTGTTTGTGAGGAAATAAACCGTACGTCTCAGTCTATTATGTTGGATGTATCAGGCTTTTTTCCTGGGTATCCTGCCATCGTCTATTGATCTAGATTAGGGAATGTTGTATGGTTCTATTACTGATGTGGAATATTGGAGAAAACAGCTGCAGTCATTGCACTCGAAAAATAAATTGTTTTAAGTTTTTGTTGGGGAAATGATTTATTTATTTTTCAGTTGGTGGTGGTGAATGTTTGTGTCATAATGCAATTGGATGTTTGTTTTGGATTGAGGTTTTAGTTAAGGTTGGCTGGATTATTATTATTGATGGAAAAGCCATGCCACATGTCCTGTGTACTTCTATTGAGAGCTGTTCAAATTTGAATTAGGTAAAGGGCTTTGTGTGTTTATGGAGGGCATCATGCAGTTTTCATTGAAATCATTTTGCTATTTTCAATAAAGAAGCCTCAGTGCTTATTGATGAGAAACATTTTTGAACAGATTATAAATATTCGTAATATACAGCTCGTAAAAATATGGAAGTGGCGAGTTAATAGTTAATCGATGTGTTGAAAGATTTAAGTACGCACTTGACGTTGAATAGGGTGTTTGAATTATTTTTTATATGGAGATAAAGTTGGATTTGGATTTGAGTTGATTTCATAATCTATTCATAGTTTTTCTACTAAAGGAGCAGAGAGGGGATAGGTGATAACAAATATCTTTGATGCACAACTAAAGGTGGAAGAGCAAAGGCATAAAAGAGTGGATTGTTAGTAAAATGTTTTTATATTTTTGGAAGGTACATGCATACTGAAACCTTATCAAACAGGCAACTCCGTGCTGTGTTACCTAAAAACGACGATTTTTAATTTGCCCGGATGTATTTTAGGTTTTTGGTGATGCGACTTCTCCAGTGGTAATGTGTTTGACACGGGAAAACAAACTTGAGAAGAAGAAAGGTGACGACACCTTAAATAAATGTAGATTATGCCTAAAAGTTCGGCTCATTGTGAAATATTCTCTGATTTTAAACCTGCTTTGACGGTTTCCCATTTCTTGTTTTCTCTAGCCTACGGTGCCCACCATTCAATTTGAAAACCAGGGAATTTTAAGTGGAAATTAATAAAACAAAAGGATAATCGGAAGAAAAAATTAAGCTAAGTAAACAGAGGGGAAAGACAAAAGTAGGCTCGGGTTTTAGATTTTCTATTTCGTGCACCTATTTGCAGAAGGCAAAGTAAAACAAAACGTGTCGTGGTTAAATCCCTGCGTGCTTAGGGAAAATACAGAGAGCGCGGATTGTTGATTGAGCTCGTTTGTTTTGTAATTCTCAACGAGTTCCAATCTTCATTTCATCACAATAAAAGTTGTTTTAGTCTGTCAAAAAGTTCATGGCTCATCAGATGTAGACAAGACTTTTGGTTTACGAGCAATACCACAGAAAGGTTTGTAAACATGAATACCTATGCATAATGGTAAATGGTTCGTATATATACCGACTGTATAATGTGTTAAGCACTTAAATGCGCACTTATATATAGGTATACATCTATATCTAACTGTTATTACCAACTAAATGCTAATTTTTCTGGAGCTTCAAAATGTAGCTGGAATAGGGAAGAAGGCACACGGAAACAGAAATTAGAATCACAAATTGAAATTAAAATTTAAACAGTCCGGAGGAAAATTTGCATAGCCGGAAAATCCTTGTGGATATATATCTATGCAAAGATGAAAAGAAAACAGAGGGAAGGTAACGATTTAGAGAGTTTTCGAGCTAACTTCACAACAAGGGAGTAGTAGATTCCCAAAAATTGTGGGCTACGCGTGTCCTGTCCTGTGGCGTAACAACAAGTGTAACACAAAAAAGACAAAGCGCAACAAAGGAAGAAAAGCAGATATGCGGGCGTAGGGAGCTGTAGAAGCCGTAAAGTCAGGAAACCAAAACCACTGCATTACTACCGTTGCGTTGTTGGCGGTGTAGTAGTACACCAAAATAGTTTGAATTTGAAATAGAGAGAGAAGAAAGGATGGATGAGGTTTTAGGGATTCTAGAGCTGTTTTGATTGACTCTGGAGAATGAAGGTTATGTGTAGGTTCCTAGAGAGGGAAGGGTCAGTGAAAAAAGTTTGTTTGTACAAGTGGAAAGGTTATAGAGTTAACTGTCGTCTTGTAACTGTTTGAATTTCTGAAAGTCACTTGCATATTCATTCTTTCCAAGCACATTTATGCATGTGTCAGAAGCATTAAATTAACTGAAGACTGAAGCCTCTTTATATATTTACGATTACGATGCATTTCATTTTTCCGTTTTCAGGGAAAATTACATTATTTCCTATAACTTTATGGCATACATAATTGGTGCGTGACTAACATTTGCATGTTGAAGTTAGAATTGGGTTTGGTTATTGGTGTTTGGGAGAGGAAGTATGCGTCTATGACAAACTGGGAGGAAGTCAACAGTCAACTTCTGTTCGGTTATTCAGATGAGACTCAGAGAGAGAGGATGGAGTGCGATGATTATGAACTTTCGTAGGATGACTAGTTTTCTCTGAATTTCTCTCTAGTCGTCGTCGTCGGTTTTACGGTAAACTCATTATTCAGCCCGTGAAAATTGTCGGGCTACCACGAAGCTGACCTCAGAAACTTGTGTAAAAGCGGGAGGGAAACGCACAGAAGAAAGGTACCACATCTGACTTTGGAATCTCAAATTGAATGAATTTCGCTGTTTGCATTTCCACAGCGAAGTCGTCCACTCTCACAAGTCATACGAAATGCGAAAGCTTTTCCATACCATTTCATATGTATGAAAACAAAACCCTAACATCATTTCTTGGTTGTATAATCATCTTGCTAATCTTCACACTTACACTTTTCTTTCGGTTTGGGCAAAGAGCGATTCTCTTTCCACCACAGCGAAAGATGAGAACGGATAACAATCATTAAGTTGAATGGAATGGAGAATACTTTCCCGAGAATAATAAATGTTTCGTTCTCGGCTCCAGCCACCATTTAAGTTATACTGCAGGATAGATTCTAGCATGATAGCATAAAATTTGACGCCTCAGCTAAAACACCATGTGTCTAGGGGAATGGGGGAATTAACCTCTTGCAGCGCTTGCAACATAGTCTTAAGCACTACATGAGGCTATTCTATGAAAACTTACTTTTATCCTGGATTTAGAAATGAATGATGAAATTACTAAAATGACAAAGAGTTTATATTTCCCCCTTTACAACCGCATGATTCCATGAATAATATATAGAAATTCCTTTTGGCTTTAACTCAATTACACTAGCTGTCACTGTGGAATGTCACCGTGAGTCATTTTTTCCTATGAATTAGTCAGGGGAAAACGAGATATTTCTTATAAAAGTGACTCAAGTCAAGTAGTAATTTGTCACATATTTTGTCACTGGAGTCTGGAGTCAATATATTATAAAAAGACTGAATATAAACTGTCCATAGACCCTGCTACTGCAAGTTGCAAGAACATAACTCTGCCTGCATCATCCCCCTCTGGTATTTTCTACAGAGTAATATAGTCAGAGTAGTGTACGTCGGGCTGATTGAAGAACCATTAAATGTGTAAATGAGGAACATCTGCAACAGAGGAAAGGAAGGAACAATAGAACTATTTTTCTATAGTTCCCACGCTCAGCACGGTGCTATGCTAAAACTGTACTGTAAAAATACTAGCGTATAGCGCAGTTGACATTTTTATTAGTTTAGTTTATTAGAACCTACTCGTCGTAAAGTTTAAAGTTACACGTTCCGTCGTCACCCGATGCCTGGCTGAGTCAGAAAAGAACTAGACATAACAACATACAAAACAACAACTACGTAACTACTTCACTAATTAATTCCCGCCGTCTTAAGTATAGTTTGATAGTAAAATAGACAGACAGCAGACAGGGAACTGAACGTGATTACAAAAATGTTAAAAACGAATGATGATTCGCTTGCAGATATTTGCCAGTTTTATTATTATCCTCTTGGTTTTATAAAAAAACTAATAAAATAAATATGAATACTTCACTTGATGCTTTTTTCCCCGTTATCTTTTGCACGATAAGCTTGAGTTTTTATCAAATGTTTTATATATTTTATTGTAAAATATCAATAATTTGAAGTAGGAAGTCAGATAATTTCATTAAAACACAATATAAAAATATAAGGAAAACAACTGTTCTCGTGCAATAATAATTGTAGAATACTGTCAATAATGACATTTCGCTTACGTCAACGATAAGCATAAGCGTCGTCATTTTGTGCTTTGAGATTACCATACGTTGCAGGAGTCGTGTGGAAGAAGTACGCGTACGCCGTATGTACGTACGTACGTTTACATACATATGTGCGTTTAGGTAGATGTGACACTCTCTGAAGGAAATTACACAGAGCAACAATTTTTGAAAACAGCATTCGAAGTGTATAAAATTGCACATTAAACTTCAATGAAATGACAACAATTTTCATTCTTTTATGTGCTTTTTATTGCAAGCATTAACAAGCAAAACTTGATTGAGACAATCAGATATTTTTCAAGAGACTGTTTGGGAAATGTGCTGCATGCTGTACACATAAAAAATAGTTTATTTTAACCAGCAGCTCAGTTGATAGAGACATAACAATTTGCAAACGCGTATTTATCTCGCCTGATTTACAAAAGAAAGCGGCGGATGTTTCTTGTTGAATGGAAAAATGTTATTGTTGTAATTTTATTAAAAGTCGAAACGCGTAGGAATACGTACACAACACACGCACACAAACACACCTACTTATTCCGCTTAATTGTTCAAATCTTTTCTAATAATAAAGTTGTTCAAAATCATATCTCTGTACACAAGTAAAACATGAAAAGATTATGGAAAAATGTCGATTAAGTTTTTAGCAGAGGTTTTGTGTATTTTCCCCTTCATAACAATAGGTACATCTTGTAATGACATCTTATCGGGGGTATTTAGACAGTTTAATGAGCCTCGCACACAAGCAGGATTTGATTTGGCAGTAAAATTGCGTCATCGAGACTAATGATAAACATTAATTGATTATTGTCGTCAAAATGTTGCTGTTGTTTGTGCAGGTATCACAAGTATGTACGATGCAAAGCCAAATCAATATTTTTGGACTGCACACAGAACACTGGGAATGCGCATCATCATCTTTCCATATATTTAGGTATGATGATGATTGTACTGCTTCGTAAAGCAAAAGGATAGATCTTAACTTAACTCTTGGCATAAAAAATTGTCTTAATAATGCGTTTTAATAAGGAGGCACTAAAGAGGGCGATAAAAGGGTATTGGAAATTATTATAATGAGGAGTGAATGCTGTTGTGTCGTAATAACAGGGCACTACTTTATACGACGAGATTGTTGGAAGTTATTAACCAGGGGTGTGTACCTACTCGTAATTATGATACTACCGCGCAGTAATCCCAACTTAAACAGGGTAATCATACTGTGACTTTGCCTTTTGGTAGTGTTGGAAGAGTAGACGAGGCACTAAAAATTGCATGGTTGTATAATTAGCCAGCTATCTCGCCACGTAATCGCAATCTTCTTCGTAATAAATTTGTCTAATAATAGTTAGCATCAAGGATACCATCTTTATCAAGAACAGCTTGTGTGTTTGAGTAAAGCTATCTTAGCGTTTTGTGTAAGTGCGAGCAGCTGCTAGAGTCTGCTTTGACGACGACGACGACGACGGTATTGCAGAGGCATAATAATAATAATAATAAGTAAATATGCAAGTGCAATAGATTACGATGCATTGCCACTGCAATGAACAGCCAGTAACCGGTAAGAAAAAAAATGTGTTTAAATGTAAGCTCGCGTTTTAGCATTTTTTAAGCGCATGGTGTCAAGGCAAAAGGAATGAAATTAAGATCTTTTTTGGTTAAATTGTATTTTGACTGCGAAGAGCATTGCAGCAAGCAGGTGGAGGGTTTTACGAGGGAAACTATATGCGTTCGTCTTATATAAGAGCTTGCTGAGCTGTATGTTGTGTTGTGGCTTTGGTACATGCGTGAAGAAATTGCGTGAATGCGAGATTTGGGAATGATGATAAACAACCTTGTTACATAGATTCGTGTCCTGTGTGAGAAGTCGATGCTGTACCAAGTACTTGTCGTATAAAATGTAATTGGATGTTATGTGCCTTTAAGTAGTAGTAAATTAGCGTTTATTAAGATTACGATGATGGTTTAAGTTGATAGGAATACATTGGGGTTTTAGGATGCGTGCGTTTTTTGTTCATGTGTGTTTTTCGTTGCAATTCATCCTGACATTAACCTGTGCAACAAAAACCATTTAAGGAAATCCAAAATTTTTTTATTGCTTGGCTCTCCCATTTGTAAAATGTCTTATTTCTCTTCAACAAATTAGGAATGCGACATGTTATCTTCTACTGTTATCACGACAGTGTAGAGATGGAAGTAAAAGTGAAACAAGTGACCAGAAACCACAGTACAAGTACGCAGAAGAGCTTTGGGGGAAATAACAACTGTGTGTTGTGTTTAAAAAGTAAATATGACTATATACCGCATACCTTCAAGGTATCATATACCATAATGAATGACGTTTATAAACGGTATGGTAGGTAATACAGCCATTTCAAAAATGCGTACAAGGTGTTCCATAACCATGTGAAAAGACGTATTTACGTAATGAACACGGTTCAGGAAAGTAAAAGCATATATTATTTTTTGTGCTCATTGTACGTAGCCTAAAAAGGGATACCTACAAACTACAATATATGAAGGTAAAAAATTAAAATGGTAAAGCTGACCGGAGCTCCTAAGATTGAGATAGGGGTGATGCACGGAGTAACCTAAAACTGGCATTTTATTGCTTAATAATAAATAAGATAACACTGTTGCATCTTGCGTTGCAGTAGTCAAAGCTATTGCTTCATCATCATCATGGATTCCTTATTAGAGTACAATTACATACCTGTGTGCTTCGGAATAAATATTCTGCCTTGTAGCGCAATCCGGTTTTTGACGTTACGGTAAAGGTATGCAACATACTCCCTCCACTGAAATGTTTCTGTAGGCAGATAAATGTACTTCCATTGTAATTATTCAACAGCGCAGCCTTTTAAATGCTGTGGTTTACAACTAAAATGTTTTCTCTATTTGTGTGCATATAGCCATCAGTCATATCCAGCTCCCAGATGTACAAATTCTGACAAAAGGAAAAAAGCGTAGATGATTTATTTATTCGAGACCGCGTCTTGTTGTAATTGCAACACTGTATAATGCCTGCGCGTTGCTGTACAGTGTACAGTCGTATCCATTTCGGTTTTAAAAACTCCAACAGCCTAAACCAAACAAACCAGATTGAATGATGATAGTACGATTTAAAAAGAAACGACGATTGTTATTATTACTTTTTTATTATTATAAACGCATATATATGGCCTTCCTATAGCCTTGTGTCTGCTGTAAGTAGCAACCAACTCTTCTGCATGGATAATTTTGTATATACCATGCGAGATTGAGAGATAGTATTTTTCATCCTATTCATTCTTTACAGAATACCTGAGTCCTGAGGCAATATTTACAATTTGCTTGTTTGCTCCCATCTATCATCATATCGTATATTATGTGTAGAATGTAGAACGCCTTTCATCTGCGCTCGCTCTCGCTCTCTCCCTATCTCGGTGGTCGAGTTTTAAATGGAAGAAGATTGCATGGATAGAAAAGAAGCATTCTGAATGACAATGATGAAAATGGAACGGCACAATAATAATAATAATAATAGCAACAACATCATATTGTGTACCAATCTTAATGGGAAAGATACAAGAAAAGAAAACATTGTTATTGTGATGATGGAAGGGGCACAACAATGAAAAATTTAAATTACGTACTTTTTTAAAAAGGCATATATTTATTTATACGTACTGTCCCAGTTACGCGATGAGTAGTAGCAGCAGCAGGCCTTCCGGTTGTTGTTTTGCAGAACGGGGAACAAGGATAAATTTTCCGTCTTGGTATTTATAGTTCTACTCATTTTGCGTTGTCATTTTAAGACGTAGCCAGTTGTCTCTTGTCACAGTAAAGTAGATTTTGACTGGGTAGGCCTGCTTCTGAGAGTATATGTGGTGCTACTGTGTTTATGTTTTAACATGGGGCAAACTCGAAATGGAGTATTCTGGTTGCACGGGCATATTTCTTGCTGCATGGCTGATGGGTAATTTAATTTGGAACGCTTCTTCGAGATGAGAAAGATGATGGTGTCACAGGGGCTTCCGCGTCTACTAATCTACTACGTGTATCAGGTACATATTTAATACGACATGACGGGGAATTAATTGGTAGCATTACAATTTGCCCATATTTGTCGGAGTTGTGTAAATTCAAGATGAGCTGCTTCTTTAGATAAGCATCTTCTTTCCCAGTTGGAATTTGTTTTCAAAATTGTATGTTTTTTGCACCTACTGCATGCACGTGATAATTCACTTGGCGCACGATATAAATATGGATGATTCCGTAATAGAGTTTGGACACGCTGTTTACTTTAATACGCGTGAAAATGAATTTGAAGCTGCCATATTATTTTTTTGACGAGTTTTAGGCTATTCTCAAAAAATCCCTTTAACATAGGTACCTATATACATATTATCATTATGTAATACTACCTGGCTATAAGTGCACATGTGTGCATCATCACAAGAATTACACTCCTCCGGTTGTTTTTTTTACTAAAATTCGTATTTTTTTCATTTTACTTCCTTGCAGTGGTAATGCAAAAGGTTACAAAAGTGAGAGTAAAATTTAAGACATTTACTTAATGATGTAAAGCTTTTAACGAAGAATGAAGAGGAATAAGGTGATAAAATTTTTAAATACGATTATTTGCTCAGTTTATCCATCACGTGTGTATAATTTAATGCATCATATATTTTCTTATAGTTTAGTACGTGCTGCGCATGTACATTTGTTTTTTTGTACAAATTATCGTTTGGTTTGATTAAGCCCAACAAAATGGACTCCTACGGAGCAACTGTGCCCACCTAATGATATCTTCCTTTGAAATCGCACCACATAAACTAATTGCAGCCCTATGAACACTTCTTGGTCTCATCGCTACTCGCACAGAGCTATGCACTGACAAGTTTAACAAAAAATTACATACCTACGTACAACATATATTAGTACCTATCTACATGATGCATACCAAAAATCAAGTTGATTTGAAATGACCATTATTTATGTCGATAAGAATCTTTTGGCATGGCTAATTATATACCTACTTTATGAAAGGGCGAGCTAGCCTGTCTTTAATATTATTATATCATCACCATGATCTTCATCAAACTTCACGCTCCATGTCGTGGTCGTTAAACAGTTTGTCCTGATTCTTCTCTAGTGTGGAATTTTTGTAGGCATGTCCATCTGTCTGTTTATTTGGCACAATATCTGCTAGGTTTAAACTTGCGGTCTAGTCAAAGGACTCAGTCCGAGAACAATGTGTGCTGTAGCTTCGCTTTTATTTTCATTCTGAATAGCAATATGTGTAACTACACACACAAAAAAATAATTACTAAATATCACAGAAAATAGCCTTGAGTAAAAATAAACAGAGATGAACACTGTTTTTCTGCGAGTGCACTCATCATACCTACTGTAGTTCTTTTTCAGTTTCATTTAATTTTTTAATAAAAGTAGCTTGTGTGCATTTCCAAAAAATATATCGGACAACACAACAGCGTTAGGCTAGGAGTTTCATTCAATCAAAACAGGGAGTAAAGTAAGTTGATACAGTATATAGAAGTGTACCATGTGAATATACAACCCCCTTCCCAGTAAATGAATATCTAGACGTCCCTGACGACTGACAGACATACAGCACGGTGTAATCCCTGTATTACATGCATGCCAATGGCATACCATATTAAAAGGGAATGTTTTTGAGCAGAGTGTTTTCTTTATTGTTTACTTTGTACAAAATACACAAAAAAGGTATGTGTAACGTAACGAACAAAAACATATCTAACTGCTTGTCTCGCGATCGTGGCTCGTCGATGCGATGAGGAGATGGCAATCTCCTCAAGTCCCTGATTAACACGGGGAATTAATTTATTGGAATACACTTCATTTGCTTTCTGGAATCTGCTGCTGTTACCCTTATTATTACACGGTTTGTGATATCCGTGAGTCAAAATGATCACACCGTATCTCTTTATCTTTTACTTTAGTAGTGATGGTGGGGGTAAACAATGGTATAATATATTTGGTTAACTTAAAAGTCTCACAGCTTCTAAAACCAGTGAAATGAATCGTGATCAGTTTGAGTGAAATCAAAATCAGCATCATTGGAGAAACGTTCCTTTCATTATAGGTACAGAAAGAGAGATAAAGGGAGAGAGAGAGAGCTCCGTCGCAAATGCGACTGATTTTAGCTTCTAGGGAAAATAAGATCTGCTGATCTCCTTCCGACTGTCTAGCCATTTTGATTAAACTAAAAGCTGATGCTGTTGATCTGATATGCGTCATCGCACAAATGTCGTGTTTCCTCGATTCGCTCCTAACTGTTTTTCCTTTTGCGTTGCCTCGCACAGTTTCAGAGGAATTCCGGTGATTCTCATTTTATTTTAATAGCTCTGATATGCCAAAGTACGTTACGTATGTACCGTAGCAAAGTATGAGGAAGAGCATGGTGTGCGTGCATAAAAGCTCATGCATAAAAGTTATCGGTCGGTGGTGATGCTCTGTTAGTACAAATCCCCTTACGGCAATTTTCAATGTCCCTTTCTCTCTGTTCCGGTTGTAGATGCATTATTTTAGTGTTTTTTGCTTAAATATATCATGTCAGTTTTTCTAGCTATAAGAAAATGATTTTTGT